>JAOTQJ010176106.1:0-65779 GCA_025642045.1 Solanum sejunctum
ACCCCAAGGCTCCTAGTTAGCCCATTGATCAATTAGGTCCCCAAACTTTTCTATTTTAATCCAATTGAGGACTCCCGCCTCCCAATTTAAAATATACGCTCCAAATATAATTAAGCACCACGAACTTACTTAATTTAAATTATGCCATGTTCGTCATAACTTTTCTAATTAGACGATTAACTTCAATTGAATTAAATTACGGGGTCTAACACTAAAGAAGCCTTATGACCTATAATATGAGATGTGTGGACACTGAGCCACTGGCGAGTTAGAGATGAGAGTGTGACCCTGTTAGCAAGGTGTAGGTTATATTTTACAGGAATTTTGTATGATTTACAATGAGACACTACTTATATAAGCTTGTCTTAGGGGCTGGCATCTAGTTGAGAGGGGCACATTTTTAGTAGGCTGGCACATGGTTGCCTTAGGCGATATCCTTTGTGGCTGTTGAGCTACAATATGATCCTAATGGGTGTCATCCTTCTAATTATCTAGCCTCTTGGGCCTTAACTTAGGTTATACCGCCACTGCCTTATGAGTTACTTTACACAGAAAAGGGCCTACTGAGGGCCGAATATGAGCTAAAGCTTGTGGCAGGCATGCAACTTACACCGGTATGATTATGAATTGCCTACTGCTACAAAGATATGCTAATTGGGAGACTATGTATTAATTATATGTCGTGTTATGGCCTGGTTTGGGTATAGATATAACTTTGCAGAGTCTGACTATCCTAGGTACCTATGGTGTACCATAATTATCCATGTTTTCTCTGGGCACTAGGAATTGATGAGGTTGTGGTACACTTGGCCTTAGCTAGGTGTGACTCTATGGTGTTTACTGATGTATATACTCTCTGATGTACTACTGATAGTTGTTGTGTAATGGTTCTTTCCATTTGATTCTAGGGTGTTTGTTGTATTTGAGAGGTGTGGTGATTGTGATTATTTAGATTAGATTGATATTGTGGGATACCTAGGTTGAGAGTGTTGTCGCCTAAGTTCACTCTGGGCACGATGTGATTATTGTTGCCTATGTTCACTCTGGGCACAATATGACTTTGGAGTTCTGAATAAATTGGCTGACTGAGTGATTGATTGACACCTCGAGTTGCATATAACATTCCCCGTTGTTGTTCAAGCACTGATAGCCACGCCTGAGTATTCGAGTTCACAGGTTACATGCCTCGTATTTTGAGTTCTGGTAGTCGCACCAGAGCACTAGCCGATGGATACCGATTCTGCAGATCGAGTATCAGATGAGATTTGGGTCGAGGACCCCGATTGATATTTTGTGGTGGCTGGGCCCTGTGATTGATATTCTATAAGGTTGGGTCGTGATATTCATATCTTGAGATGACACATTATTATTTATACTACGAGGATTCTTTTTTTAACGGGGGATACGTCCCACTGTCATGTTGAGTGTCAAATCATCTGGCCCTGCCTGATTGCTCGATCAGAGGCTAGGTCAGAGGACTATGGATCAGGTGCCATGTGCCAGCATAGGGTCGAGGACCTGGTTGACTTGTGATTGTTGGGATGACATCGTGATTATTTACCTGTGGATCTACTCACCTATTCACACCTTGATTATGTGTGGGTGTACCCCCTAGGCTTATGAGGGCTCAGGAGGCGTTTAGGCTTAGACACTAGGGGCTTACACCCATGTACAACTGACCCTTGTTCTGATGATGCAGAGAATTGGGCTCTATGATGGTTCTATGGGATTTTGTGATGGTTCTGAGGGATTATGTGATTATCTGTTGGCACGATTTTTATGCGCGGGTGTACCCTCTAGGCTTATGGGGGCTTAGTTAGCGTACAAGCATAGATATTAGGGCCTTGCACCAGCATACAACACTATGCCTCAGTTGGGGGCATTACGTAGTCTTCACCAGTCAATATAGGTGGTCAGTACTTGGGTTGGTTTAGGTTATCATTGCTCTTTACTTCAGTTGTGGTTTGGGGGTTTCCATACATGCATATGCCTTCATTTGAGTTCGTTTTGTTACACTACTACGATTCTCTATATATTTGGACTTTATTTATGTTTACTATTTCACTTGGTCAGCTGATGAGGCATACGGGGTGCCTTTTCTGGTAGTCACCCCTACTTCTGCATCTTCCCATGGTGCAGGTCCAGGTATGATCCGTAATAGCTGACTTGGGGAACTTTGGGGGTACTTAGGAGACTTTTGGTAAGCACCGACATCTCTGGCTTTTTTGCAATCTCCTTCTAGTTGATGGCGTTCGTTTGCGTCCAGACATCGGCCTTGTACAATAGAGTTTGGTATTTGTAGGTACACTCTCGATTTTGTATCTTATTATTTATTGATATATGCATACGATATGTCCTCGTGTCTATTGTAACTCTGTACAATTGACTTTCAGGTTCTGGTAGGTTTCAGCGTATATATTATTATTATACAGATTTGGTTTGGGTTAGAGAGCTAAGATAAGTACCCTTAGGTTGAGAATTGACTTGCCTGTAGGTGGGACCAGCAGGCGTCATCATGACCAGGACCGGGTCGTGACACCTGACTAACGCGTGAATTTAGTAAGGTTGGGCTAAGATTTCTTTTGTTCTCATTTAAAAAATAAATTTTTTAGCTCGATCTGAATAAGTCTGTTGATTTGTGAGGCTTTTCTAATATAGGTTGGATAGGCCCGTGGGCCAAACTAAAAAATAATTAAAAATAAAAATAAAATAATGAATTAAAAATAATAAGAGTCCAAACTCAAAGTTTATTTAAAAAATTTAAATATAATTTAGATACAAATTATATTTTTATAATGTGTAACAGTAACACTAATGCCATGTAATATTATTCTGTTGCTATTTATTTTAAAAGTTAATTTAAAAATTTATTAAAAAAATACTGGTACAAATGTGGGTTGACTTGAAAAGGTCCGCAGCCCATGTACTGATAGGTTTGACTGGTTATTTTTTGACCCACAAAAAAATGAATTAGCTTAACTTGGCCCGTCAAGTTCCAAAGCTTGTATGAGCTTGCTCGAATAGGGGTGGGTAGCCTGTATTGGTAGCTTTAATAAAAGGAAAAATTACAAAACTAAGTTAACATTCAGTAGTTAATTATAATATATAACTATTGTTTAATTTAGTTACAAATAATGATTGTGGTTTAAAATTAAATAGCTATTAATTGGGCTCCACATTTTAAATTTGGCATACAAACCTACAAATATTTTATTTCCTCTTTTATACAAATCAAAACTATTTTCTCTCATCTTACTCATAATCTAATCCCTAAAAATCTTTCAGATTTCCTTAAATCTCTCAACAAAATCAACATTCAAATTTTGAAATTTTCTGATTTTCTCTACTAATCCTTTATACCCAAATCAAAATAACCTCTATTAGTTTATTTTTTTTATCTTTCATAAGTTTCTTGAAATATTTGCATTTTTTTTAATTTTTAATTTATTCCTGTTATTTCATATTTTCAGTCATAACCTTTGATTGTTTCAGTGTAATCACAACCATCGATGAACCATCTCCATCAAAGAGGGTTACTAGAGGTATACATTCGCATGCAACAAAAATTTATCTTCCTCCATCCTTTTCCTTGGGCTTAACTCAAAATTTCGGAGAAAGTACAGGTTTCATTGTGAAATCTTAAGCCATTGCAAAAAAATAGTTAAGTGAAGAAATTTGATTGAAGTTCTGCACTAGCCCTATTAGATTGCGACAAATCACGCAAAATTAAATTCAAAAGAAGCAAATAAAAAAAAAGGAGGAGGAGGTACTTTATATAATTCGATTTTTATTGTAAATTCTCTACTTTTTTGAAGTTGTATATCATATTAGTAGATTTGCTTGTATGTCCATTAGTTTGTATCAGTATAGATGTACATAAGACTTTGTTTGTACTAAAAAAGAATTTATTTTAATTTTTGTATAATTTCTTTAGTTGTATATATTTAATCATTTATGTATAACTTGGATAATTGCATATTATAATTTATATTTTTTCTTATACTTTGTATAAATGAATACAAATTTATCTATAATCGGTGTTTTTATATATATTAATGATTTCTAAAATTTTGTATATCCTTGGTTATACAAGCTTGTTAAGTTATTTTGCTGACAACTTTGTATATATATAGAGTTGAATTTATCCTCAAAAAATGCCCCTCATATGCAAAGATTTATAAATGTTAATATAATGGATGTTATATACAGAAATTAATTGTTGAAAACAATACAAATATTCATAAACATAAATACAAACATAATTATAAAACCTGTAATTAGACCAATACATATACAGTTATTCATAAATAAAAAAATATAAACAATTTATGTTTTTTTTTATATATATAATTTCATTAGTTGTATACATTTAATTATTTTTGTATAATTTGAGTAATTGTGTCCTCTAATTTATACTTTTTATATATTTTGTATAAATGAATACAAAACTATCTATAACCTTTGTACATATAATTGGTTTTATACATATTAATGATTTCTCAAATTTTGTATATTTTTAGTTATATAAGTTTGTTAAATTAATTTGTAGATAGCTTTATATGTAGAGAGAGTTGAATTTATCATCAAAGATTACCCCCAGTATGCAGTGATATGCGAATTTAATATAATAGATGTTAAATACATAAACTAATTATTGAAAAAGATATAATTATTCACAAATACAAACACAATTATACAACTTATAATTAGACTGCACATGAACTCAACATTCAAATCAATATATACAAAACATAATTAAATATATAAATTCACAACATTAGTTTTGACAATATACAATTCAACCAAGTTGATACGTAATGACGAAAATAAAATTAAATAAGTTTCTTACACGTTTTTATATATTTTTGCAGGAACTAAAATTAATTCTTTTAGGTGATTTTTGATAAACCATAAATTACAATAACTATAAATTAAGAAGTGTATTAAGGGTTTTAGACACAAATTAAGGGTTTAGAGAAAGTCATTTTAGGCAAGGAGCTCTAATAAAATACAATAACCATAAATTAAGGGATTGTTTTCCATTTAAAAAAAATTGAATTTACATCCTTTCATTAATAGTTTCCATATGAAATTTGTATCAAATGATTTCATTTAGCCAAAATATACAAAAAGTGAGTCATAGCTATAATTATAAAATGTAATTAGCCAAATTATAGTTATTTTGGCCTATTAAATTTCAATAGTAAACTATTTATGAAAATTCCTCTTAATAAAATGATTTAGCCACTTTCTGTGTACATCTTGAAAATGAAGTGTAAGTAAAAAAAATACTCATGTATTTGATAAAAGAACACATTATTTTAGTCCCTAACCTAATTAGGTTTTAAATGGCTTAATTAAAAAAAATTCATGCGAAAATGTGTTCCAACCATAATTACTCGGAATCTTTTGTTATGCTGGTGAATGAACTCAAGCAACTATCAAGAATATAAAAAAATATGACTCATATTTCTTTGTTAATACCTATTTATATAAATAATAAAAATATAGAAAACTATTATATAACTATTACTTACTGTAACATTAATAGTGTCATAATTTGGTCGATTCTCTATCCAGAAATGAAATATTAATAATCAGCCAAAGAAAGAAAAAATTACTAAATCTGATTTATAGGTATATTTTCTGGATAACTCATTTTCATCGTTGTGACATGTCAAGATTTTTCAAGAAGTGAAGAAAAACGAGAACTCCATATGTCAAATGTTTTGAAAACTGGATTAGTCTATAACTAAAAACACAGTTAATTAATGAATAAATCAGATTTTGAATTTTCAGCATATGCTCTTTTTCAATAATCATCCAACAAGTATACAAATATTTGCTTTACAAATAAAAGTCTCGACATAAATTTTACTGTGCTATACTTGCACCAATTGTGAGGATTGTTTGAGAGCTTGCAAAGTAATTATGAAAAAGTTCAGTTTCTGCTTTTTAATCCACTTTCGATTGGCTGCAGCAAGGATAGGTGGATGACCAGGAGCATGAATAAATTTTCTTACTCCTCGCATGGGCATGCGGTTGTGCAGATTTAAATAAACATCTCCCATACAATGTCTTCTTTGTTACCTTCACACATTATTTTTTTTGCTTAATATATAATTAACCACTAAAATTTCTTAAAATGGGCCATCCTGACCTGGTCCATCAAACTCTATACCTATATGGCTAGCTCGAATTGGGTGAACAATCCGTATTGATAGTTCTAGTGAGATGATCGTCCCCTCTTTCCTCTACATTTTGAAAATCAAGCGTAAGTAAAAAATAACTCACCTACTTGATAAAAGAATACATTATTCTAGCCTCTAACATATACATCAAAATCAACATACTCCAGTGTCTCAAAAGGCTCCCGCTCATTGTGAGGGGAGGGGAGGGGGGAGGTCGGATGTACGCAGCCTAACCCTAATGTTTAAAATAATAAAGCGTCTATTTCCAGATGACCCAAGAGGAGTTTCGAAAGTTGCATTGACTAACTGCTACTTCACAAATGAAAGAAGCGCAGACCCCTATATATATATATATATATATATATACTGGAACATCCAGAGACTGTTCCCCAAGCGGGAAGTGAAAGGCCGGAAAGCTATTCTTTCCATTTTATGTGATTTGAAGATGGATATATATTAAATGAATACAAAGTATTTACATGGAAAATGAACAGTAGAACCTTCATTTTGGGTCAGGACTCCGCCCGAACCCAGCCTATGGGTTGACTCCGGAGGTTAACAAATATTTAACAGTATATTAAATATTACATCAGGTTCCACAACCTACCACTTCTTATCGAGCCCAGAACACCACCTATGGGTTGACCTGCGAGGTTAACAAATATTTAGCAGTGTATTAAATATTACATCATGCTCTACAATCTAACACTTCTTATCTTTTTCTTTTGCTTGTCTTTTTCTTCTACGACTATTTCCTCCTACTTCTTTATCTTTTTTTTTTTGGTTATTGTTAATTCTTCGTTCTAGATTTTCATCTTCTTCATCTTCTTCTATTGTTGTCGCTTCTTCGTTCTTGCTCTTCTTCTTTTCTTTCTTTATTAAAATTCGAATGTGATGCAAACGTTAATCATTTTAGCGAATTATATATAAAAAGATTTGAAACATTAAAAGGATTTCATATCTAAAATTTGGGATTGATTGGAGGTGATTTTGAGTTAATTGCGGTAGAATAGTTAATGTATACTTCAAGTATAGTAGTGTGCAACTCATGTGTAGTTAAGTTATATTTAGCTTTTTGCATGTATCATAATATATAATAAGTGTATAACTCATGTATAGTTAAACTATATTGTATAGTTAAAGTATACTTTCTATGATTTTTGACAAATTTTACTCTATAGTCAATGTTGTCTATGACTTTTAATGATTTTTACATATAAAATATAACTATATTTGTTGTAAAATAATTAAACATCACTTTTTAAGGACATTTGTGTGAATGACTCACACAACGATATTGGTACACTTCTTCTTGGGTTATGCTAAAAAATGCCCTTCGATAAGAGGTGATCTTGATATTTTACCCCTCATAAGAAATGTCTTGCAAAAATGTCACCTATAAGAGGTGCACTTTAATTCAACTTAAAATGAAAAAAGACATTTTTGTAAGACTTTTTTTTATGGAGGGTAAAAGATCAAGACCACTACATTTGGTGGATATTCTATGTAATTTTTTTGGGGATAATTACACTCAGAAGCCACTAAGAAAAATTATTTACAAAAAAATTAGTCTACTTTGTTTTTAAATTATGAAAAGTAGCCATTTACCTGACCTTTGGCTATTTGTTACAATTTTGGGCATTTAACCCCCCGTTGTATAGGTATGTAAAGTCAGTGTATATTTGTGTATCTTAATATATATTTAGTGTATAACTTATGTATTAATAATATACATTGTATAATAGTTATGCTTTTTATAACTTTGACAAATTATATTATATAGTTATGTATTGTTTCGATGATTTTGGACTATTTTTAATGTAAATAAAAAGATGGGTCGCTTTTTTATAAACTTTTTATATGTAAACTACATATATATTTCCCCATTTTCTGCTTCTTCTTGGGTGAAGAAAAGGGCTTTTGTACGTTAGTCTTTTTGTCAAACCCAAACCGGAAGGTTTGTTTCTCTTCCCGCTCATTCTTCCTATGAAATTTTGCGCACATAAAATTGCAGTGACACGGCACTTGCAACGTTACAATTGAAAGCTTCAAAATTGGCGTATCATCACGACTTCTCGATCAGGTTACAGGCTAATAAATTGTTCATCGTCCGATAATTTTTCCAATTGGATTCAATGTTTAGGGCACTAACATGATGGAAATTGAAACGCAGTTGATTTGTGGGCAGAACTCATAGCTGCTGAAGAAGAACAATTCGATCGTCCCTCTGAAAACGTTCAAGAACCTAATATTGGTGTTGTATATCGGCGGCAAAACCCCCATAGTATTACTCCCAAAGATGCTGAAGGGTTCTCTCTCTTTTTTATTCTCTGAAAGTCCAGTTTTGTTTGGTTCGCTGAAGGTTTTAAACTTTTTACCTTTTATTTGTTCTCAGGAGGCAATCGACTTCAACTTCCGGTAATGAAAATCGGTTGAGTTTTTTCCCTGTTAAGCGAATCTGTTGGAATCGGTCCCTTTCCACCAGGTTTTGCCTTTTGCCCTAATTATCTGTTTCCTATTGACATCACTGTTTTCTTTAACAAGCATGATATCAAAATCAATCTCATTGATGCTTGTCACGGTCTTAGCTTGAACATTGAAATGGATATAATCGGGATAGGGATATTTCAGGAAGCATACACGTTGATTTACTGAAAAGAAAAAAACAGTTTAGTCTATTCATTGATTTGGTGTTGTGACTTGCATTCTAAGCTTATTAAGATAGGTGTGATTATTCAGGAAAATTTTTTCTTTAATTTCTTGTGGAAATCCCTGGCACCAACTTAGTGCCAGGTTACAATTTCTATACAGTAATTAGTTCACCTATTCAAAAGAAAGATATTCTACAATTTCTTAATTAAGGGGAAGCTCCAACAAGTGAATTCACCAATTAATGCCAGAAGCATTAGATCAAGGTCAACATTCTAATAAGAAAACAAACAAAAGGGAAGAAGAATGTGTAAAATCATTTACCAAGCATTAATCTAAATTATCAACTTAGTTTTCTTTGTTAGAGTCTTTTTAGCATAGCAGACCCCACAAACGACCCCTTCCCCACCCGAGAAAGAACAAAGAGGAGACTAAAAAGAAGAGAAAAAAAGGGAATTTTGTAGCTATGTCATCGTGGTCCTCAAATAAGGACGCTTATGCACTGTGGCTCTCTAATTGAATTCATATTGTAGTGTTTTTTATATACATTTAAATTATCCTTTCCTAAGAAGTTGTTAGCTATGATGATTTTCTTTCCAGTTGTGGCAAAAATCACTATCAGCTATGTGGTATAAGCAATTTTCTTGACTTCTTGATCAGTATAAATAATCTGGTGTCTATTAGGCTGCTGAGTTTCTACATCTTATCATAATATGTAGTTTATGGGTGTATGATGGCAAACAATCAGTAGTTTTGAGGAATGTTTCCTGTAAGAAGCTTAAAGTCTATCTGAATTTCATTTATCATTTAGCCAGAGCCATTGCCTCCAGGCAGATAGAAAATGTATTTTACATTGTTAATGTTCTTTTCTTTTGTAATAAAGCTTTTTTTTTTTAATTTGCTAAATCAACACGATTTTAGGTCTTCCAAAATGGAGACTTTAGCTATCTGTTTGATAATGGGATTCTAGAAAACTGTAAGCTCACTGGCGGAAACATTTTGCCAGAACAATACAAAATTACCCAACAAAGATGTTGTTAGTCTCCTTTTAAAAACTTTTTTCTGGTTGCCCCACATTGATGACTTTTCTTTGCTTTTGAATTTACTGTTCGATTGAATCTGTAGCCCCTTCCCCACCTGGTTATGTAACATGTTAATTCCTAAATGAATATTTTCTCTTTCTTTATCATATTTGCAAATTCCCATTGGCTATTCATTACTTCCACTTTTGTCTTTCATAATGGGTCTTTTTCCCTTTATTTTGTCGACATAGGGAGAACAAGTATAGCTGTTGTATGTGCCGAATTGCATCCTCAACAAAGGAAGCCCGGACGAAAAGCAAAACCACCTCTTCCAAGGGTAATTTGTTGAAAGCTTTTCCGAACTCCCACAAATCCACATTGTACTTGTTGTTTCTTTACCAAAAGCGTCCGCTAGCTACTATTTTGATTGTCATACAAAATCACATGTCTGGTATTTGTAATTCTTCATACTTTGTAGGGTAAAAAGTTTGAAGCTCCGAACTATGATAAGGAGCAGGCATATTTTCAAGAAGTTGATGATTTTGAACTAATGGTGGAAAGCCCCTCCCCAAACAAATGCAGTACATGGACTGTGGGCATCCAAACTGATGATCTCGTTATATCACACCTGTCCTCAGTACTACAGAAATGGTTGATTTCTAAGAAACTCAATAATTCATGTGCACACCCACTTCATTATCAAAGATATTAGAAACCCCAGCCTCGCGGAAAGAATCTGCTATCAGATTTATTTACGGATCCTCAAATGTGAAAACCCCAGAAAAAACATCATTGCGAATTCCCTCTGGTTTGTACCCCGCCAGATTAACGCATTAGTTCTACAAATGAAGATGTGTCCAGAGAGCAGCCTTTATCAGAAAAAGGCATCGGAGAAATATGTCCCATGGATGTGGAAGGTTGTGAAGATATTTATGTAGCTGTCAGTAAACCTTCTCTGACTTCCAGGCCTTCTTTGGTGGATGTCAGACTTGGGACCCATTTTTGGCTCTATTGGCAGCATGTGGACAGTCTGCCCCTTTAACGTTATTGGAGATATTATCAAAGTATTGGTGCGGCTCCTATAACCCTTGCACTTCTGTCTACTTCCTCTAATCGAGTATCATCTTAGGCATATCTTTCTTCTTAGTCGAACTTTGCTGTCTTTTTGGTACTTGTGGAGCAACTTGTTTAACTGGGCTTTTTGTTTCAGCTGATACAATGATCACTACTACTGTCAACTCTTCCTTCTGAAAAACTTTAACTAGAAATTACACAAATAATTTATAGTTGCAAGAAAGATGTTGTCCACCTTGATACTCTAAGAATGCAAACTGCCTGAGGCTGCTTAATCCAATATCTCTAGACAGATCGAGTAAAATATCACTGTGGATTCTCTTGACTTTATCTTTCTAGCTTAGTACTGTGATGACCTCATGTACTAGGGTTCTCTTTTGGTGCCCATGCTCTTAGCTTTGAACTATATCTGAATAGCAATGTAATTAATACTTGGTAGAAGTTGACACGAAGAATCAAATTCATATTTTTGTTGGCAGTAGATTTAATGCAGTATGATCTTACTCTTAATATTAACTTCTCAAAGCATCTAGTTTCGTAAATTGAACTGTGTCAAATGTAGTGAGCCGCAAATAATTGCCAAGGTTGGAGAAGGTACATTCAGAGAGGCATTCGAGGTTGGTGAAATGTCTGCAAAATTGTCCCATTCAATGGAGATTTCCGACTAAATGGAGAATTCCAAAAGGTATCCAGTTCAATTATACTTCTTCTGCTATGGAATAGGCTTCTATTCCATTAAGATGTGGCCTAAGTAACTTGCATCAGCAAACTAAAGTTAGTGAAGTGGATGATCATAGGGTGTGCAACCAATCTTCAAAAAATATTTAAGTCACTCTGATTCAAATTCTGTGTTTTGGTACATTTTATAAATCAGAAGAACTACTTGAGGAGGTCATACTCTCTGGTACTCTTGATAGCTTAAGAGCTTATGAGGATCATCTCCTGAATTCATGTTTCACCTTTATATAGACAATCGAGTAAGTTTCACATATTTAGTTTATCTTAAAGCAAATTTGCATCTTTTTGATCCTTGTTCTGAACCTCTGTTTAAAGACAAGCTTCATTTAGGTTTTAGGAACGTCTCAAGGTCCTGTCTGATTTAATTTGCTTGTTTGGTTTAAACTTATGCATAACCTCAGAATCTGTCATGTGAAATACTACCTCTGCTACCTAATGAGAAACAGTTCTGCAGAAAACTCAGCAGTCATGTCTTGAAATAGTCATCCATATATAACTGTCACCTCTAATGACCGATAAAGTGACAAATAAAATTGAAGCTTCTCCTGTGTGCTGTTATTTGCACTCTCAAATGTGTACTATTTCTTAGAATAGGAGAATATTAATTGTTGACCACTTATGTACAATTGGTTTCACCCTTCTGCAGCATGAGGGTGTGCCAAGGCCATTATGATGGATCTCTAATAAAAGTGTGGGAAGACTGGGATGGAAAGCATGGTTCAGAAAATGACCATCCTAAGGAATTTCCAGAAAAGCAGGTTCCTTGCAAAGAAATTTTTCTTCTTTTCTCCTAATTGGTAATAGTTGCCTCCCGCTGTCATCTGTTGTTTGAATGGATCGTATATATACAAATTGGTACTTTGTTGCAGCTAGAAGAAATTACTTGACAATTTTTTAGTGGCACTGGCTAAGCCAGTACATACCTTGTAGTGCTATGTTGTGTTCGTCCAAGAACATGGAGGAAAAGAACTTGAAAGTTTTGTGCTATTAAACTTTGACGAAGACAGGAGTTATTGTCCCAGGCAAGTGATAGTATATTTTTCTCTTGGCATTGTTAAACAAATGTCCCATTTATTGTCAATTACTTGACTGCAAAATCTACATTGCAGGTAACTTTTGCTTTGGCTGTATCTGAGGCTGCATATGAATTTGATCATCGCGATTTGCACTGGTTCGTTTTTTCATGTGATGATTTGTTCATGATAATTTACAAGCTAGAGCAGGACACTGCTTTTTTGTGCTTTAACAATTTTCTTATCATAGGGCAAATATTCTATTAAGTTGGAAAGGTTAGATACAGTGCAATTCACTCTTGAGGAAATGAAATACATGTCAGAACATATGGATTATCGGTTTCGATAATAGACTACACTCTTTCAAGGATAGATACAGGTGTTCACCCTTTCTGTTTCTCCCTTCACAACCTTGTACTTGAATTGATTTAAGATTCTTATCCCCTTATATACATACTGATCACAGGTGAAGACATACTTTTTCTGGACCTGTCACCAGATCCTGAACTCTTTGAAGGTCCAAAAGGAGATAAACTGGTATGAAGCCAAAGAAGTCCCATGTATATTCAGGTGTTTTGATACCTATTTGTATTTCATTGTTTTGTGTCATGCTTGCAGTCTGATATATACATAAAGGAAAATGAGAGATGTCGCAGGCGAATTTTAGGAAGTTATAAATAATAGCCCCTTACTTTCAAGTAATCAATTGTTTCAAAGGTAGCAAATTGCTTTTTGCTTTTCACAGTAGTGTATTTTCTTCCATTTTAAAGTTTATGATTACTACATATGTTATGGACTCTTAAGTCTAAAACTGTGTTTGGACGTTGGATGTTTGGAATGCACCACTAAAATGACATCCTATGTTGTGTAACCTGCTTTCAGAGAATTTGAATCGAACTAAAATTACAACTGTGCAAGTTCTTTTATATCTATAATCACTTTGCTTTTGCTATGACCCCTGGCACGTGGCCTTTTTTCCAAATTACGAAAACTATTAGCGTGGAAGGCTTTCCTGCTTAATGGTGTGTCATCTGTACTATTCATGGAATTTCTAGTTGAGATTTAGAGGCACAAACCCATATAAGTTCTAGGCAAGGTTAATGGGTCTTCCAGTACTACAGCATTATATGCTTTAGAGTTTAGACTACCAAAGAAGGATCATGCTTTTCTTTTGTCATAACACTATGGATTGTATTTTTTTTTTGTAACACTTGTTGATAAATGAAGTATCTTTTTATTATGGTGTGGCTGAAGTTTTGAGACCTTAGCTCTCTAGCAGCTAAGGGTATCTTTGTTATGCTAATCATGAAGGCTGTAGTGACTGGACGATTTGTCTAAGGTTGCTGACCTTTTGCCTTCTTTCTTTTCTTATTTGTGTGTACAGTTTCCCCAAGACAAATGTGCTATGGCTACAATACTTGGTTGACATACTGCTGCTAAAGAAATCACACGTGAGTATTCTACAACAATGTTGATTCCATATTATCCATTCATATCACCTCATCGAAACTGTATAGTAGTATTATGAATGGCGGAGTATATCCTCATTTTATGCAATTAGCTTTTTGTTCCTAATCTGGAAACAGCCGCTTTATGTTTCTAAACATAGGGGTTAGGCTGCGTACATCCGACCCCCCCTCACCCCGCAATGAGCGGGAGCTTTTTGAGGCACTGGGGTATGCTGTTGTTGTTGTTGTTCCTAATATATGCTGCTATATGTGCGTCGAGTTGCTGCAATTTCAGTTGCATGCAGTTTGACATTATTTGATTTTGATCATGTAGTTCTATCCTTTTCAAAATGGAAAAACAAAATCAAACTAATTGGTCAATCTCCTCATGTTGCTGTCCTTTATCTGATAATCTTATAATTGATAATTGGGATTCAAATCTAGCTCATAAAATAATTTTTTTTGTTCAAAATACCGGTAGTTGAAACTCAATCCGGAGATGTTTCGGTTGGTGTATCAGTTATCACGCCCACGGTAAACGTTGGACAGACAAGTCCTGAGGGAATAACTACTCAAAGCATATGACCATATTGATTATCATAAGGATACTAGATTACTTAGTAGATTGAAAAATCATCACAAACTTGGCAAAGCATGTTGCTACTAGAAGCAGAACCCCGTACTTCTTTTAGAGAATCTCCAAATTGTTCTAGAGCAAAGTTAAGTGTTCTAACTTTTATGAAAATGTTGCAAGAAAGGACCTCCAAAGATGGAATCTACGTTCTCTAAAAAAGCGCCTGAACAGCTATGGTTCAGCAAGAGAAACAACATCTGATGTTTTCTTTTCAGACTTGCTCGTTAACCTCTAGCATTGACTGGCAAAAATCCCCCAAAGAAACTAGGGTATTTGCTATAACTAGGGTATTCTTCATGTGTGAATCAACAAACCAACTTGGTTTCCTATGACAAGCATTAGAAAAGGAAGATATCTCTTCCTTTTCTTTAAATCTTACTTCAATTTTTCTTTTGTATCATATATTGGATTATAAATGTAATATTAAGATTCCTTACTACATCCCAAGTAGTTGGGATACGGTAAGCATCCCTGTGTGGTTGCTAAGTTTGGAATTTTAATGGATTGCTCACAGACAAACAATTTGGGACAATTTTCAATGTTTACTAATAACCCAACTGAAGAGGATTACAATTAGAAGATGACAGAATGAATCTAGACTAAGATATGAAGGATCCAATCTATAGAACCTGTGAAGAGAAGAAGAAAAAGAGAGTAGGTTGAGAAGGAGAAGAGAAGAACAAGGAAGAAGAGAGTTGAGAGAAGAAACGTGAAGAGAGAAGGTACCAGGTGTAATGACCTCGAAGGTTATTTTTGATATTTTTGATGAAATTACTATTTTGCCTCTTTTGGAAGTTACCTTAGCTCATTTTTGGATAAATCCAAAAAAGTCGAATTTTGAAAATATCATAAGAAGCTGGAGTTTTGCAAAAGAAAGGATTTTAAAAGGGCTTTAAGTTAAAAATTTTGTGTTTCTGAGTCATTTTGAGTTTCGTGCATCGAAATTTGATTCCGTCGATTCCATTAGCTCCGGAATGCCGAATATGGACTAGGAGAACTTGCAAAACTGAATTTGGAGTTAAAATGAAGATTTTAGGCCCAAAGTTGCGTTTTCAGTTCATTTTAGATCATAAGTTTAACTTTGATCAACATTCCCGGTTTGCAAGTTTGTATTGAATTTTTGCTAGTTCCAGAGGTTCCGGTGGTGAAACTAACGCTAGAAATGCCCTCGTTGTAAATTTTAGATGTTCGGTGAATATTTTGAGTATTTAGGTTCGAAACTAGTTTAAATGATCCTTCTCGGATTTGGGACCACGAAGGTTCCGGATTCGGATTTTGACAGTTCCATTGAGTCCGGATCGTCGTTTCTGGTAGAGTTCTATGTTTGGTTTGTGTCCAAGAGGTTTGGAACGAATTTTCGAGGGTCAAGTTCTTGTTCTTGGTTGGGCAGAATTTGCTAGTGCATTGTTGTTTCTGGTGCATCTGGGACCGGTACTCCACGTTTGCACCTCTTGGGCCGCATTCGCGGTGACCCAGTGGCCAGACATCCGCGTTCGCAGGGTGACTGTCGTGTCCACGGAGGGTTATGCCCCTGTAGCCTTCGCGTTCGCGGGTATGGCTCCGTGATCGCGGAGCATTGCAGGTGCCTGAACAGTGTCTGCTTTTAATAGATGCGAGTTAGACCCTTTTCACCATTTTCAACTCTTCAAGCTTCGTTTTCAAGGGAGATTTCGTGGGTTTTCAAGACAAAGTGATTGAGTAACTAATTTCTAATCTATTTCAACTATTCCCATTGATTAATTTGTGTTTTTAACTTCTAATTTGGGGATTTAATGGTGGTAATTAGGGATTTTTGGAATAGAATTTCCTAAACTTAAATCATTGATTTCTGGCTCGTCTTTGCTTCGTTTTTAAATTAGTTTCACCATTGGATTCCTTGTTACAAGTAGAACATTTTCATCCATGAATTTTCAGTTTCCGGCTACATTTTTTGGCATGAGATTTTTAATCATTTTACCCTTTTTCTCTGAATTCATTGATTTTAGTGTCATTAGATTCGTTATGTGATTGTGGTGCTATATTTGTATAGATTGTGGTGATTTGGAGTATCATAGGAGAGAGAAAGCGACGATTCCTTCTTGATTTCGAGACTTTATTGAGGCAAGTTGACTTCTAACCTTTTGTTAAGTATGAATGAACCTTGTATGCTCCTATGTGCTTAGGATTGAGTATTTGGGGGCAAAATTGTATCATTCTAGGTTTGATCGTGACTTCTCATAGTGAATACTTGTTCATATGACTATATATTGGGTTGTAATTTAATTGTGAATTCATTATTTATGTGATCTGTTGATTCATTTGATGTTGATAGCGGGATGGTGCTTATGTGCTAATATGATGATATTGAGATACTGTTGATAATGAGACACTGTTGATATTGAGGCATTGATGATCTTGAGACACTGATGATGTTAAGATATTGATTACATTGAGATAATTAGATCACTTTCATTGATGATATTATGATATTGTTGTGATCATACACAATGCATTTATTATTATTTGTGCATTGATACTTATGATGGCTACGACCTATATGTGAGTAAGAAACATGTGAATTGATTGCCGAGGTCTCTACCAGTCGAGCCAAGGTAATATGCCGGCGGTCCAAGGTCATTTCTGGTTGGGTTTTAGGACTTTTTCGGGCAGGTAAGCAGTAGCCAAGGTCTTTGCCGGCGAAGTTCACGGATACATGGTCTATGTGAGACCCCCATGGGTTCTGATTTAAGGCATATATAAGGTCAACGAATGTGTATTGTAGGGTAGACATGCATCACGATTATTTAACACTGCATTGCATTGTGTTATCTCATGGCATCCACTTCATCCCATATCATATTTGATTGATATAGCTGTATATTGTTTATGAGATTGTGTACTTATTGTATTCCTGGTTGTGATGTAAGTGTTGGAGCTATCTATATACTTGTGTGATGAGATACTATGCTAGAAAATAAATATATCTATATTACTGTGATTCGTGTATTATATTGTGCTAGGACTTTTCTAAGTGCAGATTTGTAGTTCGACAAATTATGGTTGGGATTTAAGGAGTTACTTGTATTCTTCATGGCTTTACCTTAGGTTAATTCCATTTGCTGAGCACCTCGTGTTTGGTGCTCACCCTTGCTGCATTTTTATAGGTTGTGAGCTCGATCCATCTTGCTAAATTTCCTTCTTGTTGGATTGAGCTTCTGGGCTTCTTGTAAGGTAGCTACGTATGACTCCAGCAAGCCTTGAGGATTCCACTTTTATGTTTCAATTCTATTTGAGGACTAGACATTATGCCTTGTATTTCATTTGAGTAATCTATTTATTGAGTCTTGTACACGTGACACCAGTTATTGGTATAGTTGTAGCTTATTTTTATTTCGCTTATCTATATATTTTAAACTGTTATCCTCCATTTTATCTTTATTCGTTAAGTTGCTTGGGTATTTGGGCTGACTCACCTTGGTGGGTTGGGTGAGTGTTATCACAACTGCTTTCAGATCGTGACAATTTGGTATTAAAGCTCAAGGTTCATATATCTCACATGTATACAAGCTCAGTCCAGTAGAGTCTTGAAGATTGGTGCGGAGACATCCGTTACTTATCTATGAGAGGTTATGAAGACTATTAGGAAACTCTCTTTCATTTCATTCTAATCAATTCCTGCGTGGATTTTGTATAAGTATTGAGTGTTCGTGTGTCCTTTTGACAGATGACGAGGACCAGAGCTGCTGCTGCTACAGGTCGAGGGGAGGCCACCCTTGATGTTGCCATTGAGAGCCCAGCTAGGGTAGGGGTCATGCCCGAGGGTGACCTAGAGGCCGAAGTCGAGGAGTCGCAATGACAAGGGACTATGAGTGGGGTATCTCTCTCGAGCCAGCTATGGAGCCTAGATAGGAGCAGGTTCCACAAGAGTTTGTTGCAGCCTCTCCACTCCAAGATACACTTTTGAGGGTCTTGGATGTGTTACAAACTTTGGGATAGGTTGGTAGCCCTGTTAACACTCCTGACACTTCACAAACTCGGTGAGGGTGCAGCCTCAATCAAGCCGAGGTAATATGTCGGCGGTTCGAGGTCATTTCCCGACAGGTCTGATGCCTTTTCCGAATGGGTGAGAATTAGTCGAGGTCTTTGCCGGTGATGTTCAAGGATACATGGTCTATGTGAGACCTCTATGGGTTTCAATATGAGGCAAATATATGGTCAGCGAATGTGTATCATAGGGAAGACATGCGTCACAACTATTTGATATTGTATTGTATTGTGTACATTTCATGGCATCCACTTCATCTCATGTCTTATCTGGTTGATATAGTTGTATTTTGTTTATGAGATTGTGTACTTATTGAATTTCTGATCATGATGTAAGTGTTGGAGCTATCTATATACTTGTATGATAAGATACTATACTAGAAGATGAGTATATCTATATTACTAAGATCCATGTATTATATTGTGTTGAGAATTTTCTGAGTGCAGGTTTGTAGTTCGACAAATTGTGATTGGGATTTAAGGAGTTACTTGTGTTCTTCAAGGCTTAACCTTATGTTAGTTCAATTTGCTGAGCACCCCGTGTTTGGTGCTCACTCTTTGTAACATTTTTGTAGGTTGTGAGGTCGGTTCATCTTGTTAGACTTCCTTCTAGTTGCTTCTGGGCTTCTTGTGAGGTGGTTGCTTATGCTTCCAGCAAGCCTTGAGGATTCCACTTTTATGTTTCAGTTCTATTTAAGGGCTAGACATTATGCCTTGTATTTCATTTGAGTATTCTATATATAGACGCTTGTACATGTGAAACCAGTTCTTGAGATAGTTGTAGCTTTTTTTATTTCGCTTATCTATATATTTTAGATTGTTATCCTCCATTTTATCTTTATTTGTTACGTCGCATGGTATTTGCGCTGACTCGCCTTGGTAGGTAAGGTGAGTGCCTTTAGATATGATTTTTGATCGTGACAATTTGGTATCAGAGCCTCAGGTTCATAGGTCTCATATGTCTACAAGCCAGTCTAGTATAGTATTGAGGATCGGTGTGGAGACGTTCGTCACTTATTTTTGAGAGGTTATGAAGAATGTTAGGAAACTCTCTTTCATTTCCTTCTAATCAATTCTTGCGTGGATTTTGTGTAAGTGCTGAGTGTTCATATGTCCTATTGACAAATGCTAAGGACCAAGGCTACTGCTGCTACTGGTTGAGGGGAGGCCGCCCCTAATGTTGCCATTGAGACCTCAACTAAGGGTAATGGTCGTACCATAGGCGACCTAGAGGTCGATGCTGAGGAGTCGCTCTGGCGAGGGACTATGAGCGGGATATCTCCTCCGAGCCATCTATAGAGCCTAGACAGGAGCAGGTTTCGCAGAAGTTTGTTGGAGCCCCCTACTCCAGGATATACTTTTGAGGGTCTTAGGGGATGTTAAGAGACTTTGGGGCAGGCAAGTAGCCCTGTTGACACTCATGGTACTTCACAGACTTGGGTGAGGGTGCAGCTTCGGTCAAGCAGAGGTATATGCTAGCGGTCCAAGGTCATTTTCGGATGAGTTCGAGGTCTTTTCGGACGAGTCAGCATTAGTCTAGGTCTTTGTTGGCAGTGTTCACGGATACATGATCTATGTGAGACCCCTATGGGTTCTGATCTGTGGCATATGTATGGTCAGCGGATGTTTATCGTAGGGCAGATATGCATCTTGGTTATTTGGTATTGTATTACATTGAGTACATGTCATGGTATCCACTTCATCACACCTCATATCTGATTGATATAACTGTATATTGTTTATGATATTGTGTACTTACTGTATTCGTGTTCTCGATGTAAATGTTTGAGTTATTTATATACTTGTGAGATGAGATACTATGCTAGAAAATGAGTATATATATCTATATTACTATGATCCGTATATTATATTATGCTAAGACTTCTGAGTGCAGGTTTGTACTTCGGCGGATTGTGATTGACATTTAATGAGTTACTTGTGTTCTTCATGGCTTTTCCATAGGTTTGTTCCATTTGCTGAGCACCCTGTGTTTGGTGCTCACCCCTTGCTACATTTTTGTAGGTTGTGAGCCCGATCCATCTTGCTAGACTTCCTTGTTTGATCGAGCTTTCAGACTTCTTCTGAGGTAGCTGCTTATGTCTCCGGCAAACGTTGACGATTCCACTTTTATGTTTCAGTTCTATTTGAGGACTAGACATTATGCATTGTATTTTATTTGAGTATTCTATATATAAAGTTTTGTACATATGATACCAGTTCTTGGGATAGTTGTATCTTGTTTTTATTACGCTTATGTATATATTTTAAATTTTTATCCTCCATTTTATCTTTAATTGTTAAGTCAGTTGGGTATTTGGACTGATTCGCCTTGGTGGGTTAGGTGAGTGCCATAACATTCGATTTTTGGATCGTGATGATTTGGTATCAGAGTCTCAGGTTCATAGGCCTTACATATTTACAGGCTAGTCTAGTAAAGTTTTGAGGATCGGTGCGAAGACGTTCGTTATTTATCTTTGAGAGGCTATGAAGACTGTTAGAAAACTTTCTTTCATTTAATTCTAATCAATTTATGCGTGGATTTTGTATAAGTGCTGAGTGCTTGTGTGTCCTTTTGACAGATGGTGATGACCAGAGCTATTGCTGCTATAAGTTGAAGGGAGGTCGCCCCTGATGTTGCCATTGAGACCCTAGCTAGGGGTAGGGGTTGTGCTAGAGGGTGACCTAGAGGTTGAGTCGAGGAGCCACGCTGGCAAGGGACTATGAAAGGGTATATCTCCCGAGTCAGCTATGGAGCTTAGACAAGAGCAGGTTTAATAGGAGTTTGTTGTAGCCCCTTCACTCAGGATACACTTTTGAGGGTTTAGGGTGTGTTAGAGACTTTGGGCAGATAGGTAGCCCTGTTGACACTCCTGTCACATCATAGACTCAGGTGAGGGTGCAGCTTCGGTCTAGCCGAGAAAATATGCCAGCGGTCTGAGGTCATTTTTGGACTGATCCGAGGTCTTTTACTGATAAGTGAGCATTAGCCAAAGTCTTTGCCGACAATTTTCACGGATACATGTTCTGTGTGAGACCCTACTGGGTTCCAATCTGAGGCATATATATGTCAGCGAATGTGTATCATAAGGTAGACATGCATCATGATTATTTGACATTGCATTGAATTGTGCTTATCTCATGGCATCCACTTCATCCCATATCATAACGGATTGATATAGTTGTATATTGTTTATGAGATTGTGTACTTACTGTATTCCTGATCTTGATGTAAGTGTTGGAGCTATGCTAGAAGATGAAATACTATGTTAGAAGATGTGTATATCTATATTACTGTGATCCATGTTTTATAATATTGTGCTAGGATTTTTATGAGTGTAGGTTTGTAATTCGGCGGATTGTGGTTGGGATTTAAGGAGCTACTTGTTTTCTTCGTGGCTTTACCTTAGGTTAGTTCCATTTGTTGAACACTCCGTGTTTGGTGCTCATCTCTTGTTACATTTTTGTAAATTGTGAGCTTGATCCATCTTGCTAGACTTTCTTCTTGTTGGATCGGGCTACCAAACTTCTTGTGAGGTGGCTCCTTCTGTCTTAAGCAAGCGTTGAGGATTCTACTTTTATGTTTCAGTTCTTTTTATGGACTACAAATTATGCCTTGTATTTTAATTGAGTATTATATATATAGAGACTTGTACATGTGACATCAGTTCTTGAGATAGTTGTAATTTTTTTATTCCACTTATCTATGTATCTTAGACTATTATCCTTCTTTTTATCTTTATTTGTTAAATTTCTTTGGTATTTATGCTGACTCATATTGGTGGATTATGTGAATGTCATTGCACCCGATTTTTGGATTGTGACAATTTTGTATCTGAGCCTTAGGTTCATAAGTCTCACATGTGTATAAGTGTAGTTTAGTAAATTCTTGAGAATCAGCAAAGATCGTTACTTATTTTTGATAGGCTACGAAGACTATTAGGAAACTCTCCTTCGTTCTATTCTAATCAATTCGTGCATGGATTTTGTATAAATGCTGAGTGTTCCTTTGTCCTTTTGACAGATGGTGAGTACTAGAGCTGCTGCTGCTACAGGTCGAGGGGAGGCCACCCTTAATTTTGCCACTGAGACTTCAACTAGGGGTAGGGGTCGTACCAGAGGGCGACCTAGAGGCTGAGGCTAAGGAGCCACTCTGGCAAGGGATTATGAGAAGGGTATCTCTCCCGAGCCAGCTTTGGAGCCTAGATAGGAGCAGGTCTCACAACAGTTTGTTGTAGCCCCCTACTCCAGGATAAACTTTTGAGGGTCTTGGGCGTGTTAAGAGACTTTGGGGTAGGCAGGTTGCCTTGTTGATACTCTTAGTACTTCACAGACTCGGGTGAGGATGTAGCCTCGGACAAGAATAGGTAATATATCGACGGTCTGAGGTCATTTCTGGATGGGTCCGAGGTCTTTTTTGAACGGGTAAGCATTAGCTGAGGTCTTTGCAGGTGTTGTTCATGGATACATGGACTATATGAGACCCCCATGGGTTCTGATATAAGAAATATATATGGTCACAGATGTGTATCATAGGACAGACATGCATCACGATTATTTAAAATTGCATTGCATTGTGTACATCTCATGACATCCACTTCATCTCATATCATATCTGATTGATATAGTTGTATATTGTTTATGAGATTATATACCTACTGTATTCCTGATATTATGTAAGTATTGGAGCTATCTATATGCTTGTGAGATGAGATACTATGCCAGAAAATGAGTATATCTATATTACTGTGATCCTTGTAGTATATAATGCTTGGATATTTTTGAGTGCAGGTTTTTAGTTCGGCAGATTATAGTTGAGATTTAAGGAGTTACCTATGTTCTTCAGGGCTTTACCTTAGGTTAGTTCTTTTTGCTGAGTATTCCGTGTTTGGTGCTCACCCCTTGCTACATTTTTGTAGATTGTGAGCCCGGTCCATCTTGCTAGATTCCTTCTTATCGAATCGAGCTTCTGATTTTCCTATGAGGTAGCTGCTTATGTATCCAACAAGCCTTGAGGATTCTACTTTTATGTTTTAGTTTTATTTAAGGACTAGATATTATGCCTTGTTTCATTTGAGTATTCTATATATGGAGTCTTGTACATGTGACAACAGTTCTTGGGATAGTTGTCGCTTATTTTTTCGCTTATCTATATAATTTAGGCTGTTGTACTTCGTATTATCTTTAATTGTTAAGTCGCTTGGGTATTTGGGCTGACTTGCCTCTATGAGTTAGGTGAGTGCCATCACACCGATTTTCGAATCATGAGAATTTTTTCGTATTATCTCTATGTGTACAAGCCCAATCTAGTAGTGTCTTGAGGATTGGTCTGGAGACGTCCGTTACTTATCTTTGAGAGGCTATGAAGACTGTTAGGAAACTCTCTTTCATTTCATTCTAATCAATTCATGCGCGGATTTTATATAAGTATCGAGTGTTCGTGTGTCTTTTTGATAGATAGCAAGGGCTAGAGCTACTGCTGCTATAGGTCGAGGGGAGGCCGCCCATGATGTTGCCATTGAAACACTAGCTGGGGGTAGAGGTCGTGCTAGAGGGTGACCTAGAGGTCGAGGCTGAGGAGCCGCACTAGCGAGGGACTATGACAGGGGTATCTCTCCCAAGCCAACTGTAGAGCCTAGACAAGAGCAGGTTTAACTGGAGTTTGTTGCAGACCCCCCCTCTAGGATACAATTTTGATGGTCTTCACTGTTTTAGAGACTTTAGGATAGGCAGGCAGCCCTATTGACACTCCTGGTACTTTATAGACTCGAGTGAGGGTGCAACCTCGGTCGAGCCGAGGTAATATACCAGTGGTCCAAAGTCATTTCTGGACAACTTTGAGGTCTTCTCCAAATGGATGAGCATTAACCGAGGTCTTTGCCGATGGTGTTCACGGATACATGGTCTATGTGAGGCCCCCATGGTCTTTTCTAATCTGAGGCATATATATGGTCAGGATGTGTATCGTAAGACAGATATGCATCACGATTATTTGACATTGCATTGCATTTTGCATATCTCATGGCATCCATTTCATCCCATATCATATCAAATCTGATTGATATAGTTGTATATTTTTTATGAGATTGTGTACTTACTGTATTCCTGATCTTGATGTAAGTGTTGAAGCTAAGCTTGAAGATGAGATACTATGTTAGAAGATGACTATATCTATATTACTGTGATCCATGTTTTATAATATTGTGCTGGGATTTTTATAGGTGAAGGTTTGTAATTCCACGGATTATGGTTGGGGTTTAAGGAGTCACTTGTTTTCTTCATGGCTTTACCTTAGGATAGTTCCATTTGTTGAGCATCTCGTGTTTGGTGCCACCCCTTATTACATTTTTGTAGATTGTGAGCCGATCCTTTTTGCTAGACTTTTTTCTTGTTGGACCGGGCTTCCAAACTTCTTGTGAGGTAGATGGTTTTGTCTCAAACAAGCCTTGAGGATTCTACTTTTATGTTTCAGTTCTTTTTGAGGACTAGAAATTATGTCTTGTATTTCAATTGAGTATTCTATATATAGAGGCTTGTATATGTGACATCAGTTCTTGGGATTGTAGTAATTTTTTTTATTCGGCTTATTTATGTCTCCTAGACTGTTATACTTCTTTTTATCTTTATTTGTTAAGTTTCTTTGGTATTTGGGCTGACTCGCATTGGTGGGTTAAGTGAGTGCCATCGCACCTGATTTTTGGATCATGACAATTTGGTATCTGAGCCTAGGTTCATAGGTCTCACATGTGTACAAGCACAATCTAGTAAAGTCTTGAAGATCGATGCAAAGATGCCCGTTACTTATTTTTGATAGGCTATGAAGTCTGTTAGGAAACTCTCCTTCATTCCATTCTAATCAATTCATGTGTGGATTTTGTGTAACTGCTGAGTGTTCGTTTGTCCTTTTGACAGATGGCTAGTACCAGAGCTACTACTGTTAAAGGTCGAGGAGAGGCCACCCCTAATGTTGCTAGTGAGACCTTAACTAGGGGTAAGGGTTGTACTAGAAGGCGACCTAGAGGCTGAGGCTAAGGAGCCACTCTGGCGAGGGACTATGAAGGGGTATTTCTCCCGAGACATCTATGGATCCTAGAAAGGAGCAAGTCTCATAAGAGTTTGTTGCAGCCCTTACTCCAAGATACACTTTTTGAGGGTCTTAGGTATGTTAAGAGACTTTGGGGTAGGAAGGTTTCCCTGTTGATACTCTTGGTACTTCAAAGAATCGGGTGAGGGTGCAGCCTCGGACGAGAAAAGGTAGTATGCCGGCGGTATAAGGTTATTTCCAAATGATTCTGAGGTCTTTTTTGAATGGGTGAGCATTAGCCGAGATCTTTATCGGTGTTGTTCACGGATACATAGACTATATAAGACCCCCATGGGTTCTGATTTGGAAAATAGATGTGGTCACAGATGTGTATCCTAGTGCAGACATGTATCATGATTATTTAACATTACATTGGATTATGTACATCTTATGACATCCATTTCATCTCATATCGTATTTGGTTGATATAGTTGTTTATTATTTATGAGATTGCATACTTACTGTATCCTGATCTTATGTAAGTGTTGGAGCTATCTATATACTTGTGAGATGAGATACTATGCTAGAAATGAGTATATCTATATTACTGTGATCCGTGTAGTATGTTATGCTTGGATTTTTCTGAGTGAAGGTTTTTAGTTCGACGAATTGTGGTTGGGATTTAAGGAGTTACCTGTGTTCTTCCGGGATTTACCTTAGGTTAGTTCCATTTGCTAAGCACTCCGTATTTGGTGCTCACCCATTGTTACATTTTTGTAGGTTGTAAGCCCGGCCATCTTGCTAGACTTCCTTGTTGTTGGATCGAGCTTCTAATTTTATTATGAGGTAGCTTCTTATATCTTTAGCAAGCCTTGAGGATTCCACTTTTGTGTTTTAGTTTTATTTGAGGACTAGACATTATGCCTTGTTGCATGTGAGTATTCTATATATAGAGGCTTGTACATGTGACAACAGTTCTTGGGATAGTTGTAGCTTGTTTTTATTTCTCTTATCTATATAATTTAGACTGTTGTATTACATATTATCTTTAATTGTTAAGTCATTTGGGTATTTGGACTTACTCGCCTCTGTAGGTTAGGTAAGTGCTGTAACACCTATTTTTGGATTGTGACAATTTGTTATTAGAGCATCAGGTTCATAGGTCTCATATGTGTATAAGCCCAATCTAGTAGAGACTTGAGGATTGGTCCGGAGACGTCCACTACTTATCTTGGAGAGGCTATGAAGACAATTAGGAAACTCTCTTTCATTTCATCCTAATCAATTCATGCACAGATTTTGTATAAGTGTTAAGTGTTTGTGTGTCCTTTTGACAGATAGCGAGGACTAGAGCTACTGCTACTACAGGTGGAGGGGAGCTCGCCCATGATGTTGCTATTGAGACACCAGCTGGGGGTGCAGGTGGTGCTAGAGGGCAACCTAGAGGTCAAAGTCGAGGAGTCGTACTGGCGAGGGACTATAACAGGGGTATATCCCCCGAGACAACTATGGAGCTTAGACAAGAGTAGGTTTAACCGGAGCTTGTAGCAGCCCCCACTCTAGGATATAGTTTGATGGTCCTGGGTGATTTAGTGACTTTAGGGCAGGCAGGTAGCCCTATTGACACTCTTGACACTTTATAGACTCGGGTAAGGGAGCAGCCTCGATCTAACTGAGGTAATATGTTGGTGGTCCAAGGTTATTTTTGGACAGGTCTGAGGTTTTTTTCGAATGGGCGAGAATTGGCTGAGGTCTTTGCTGGCGGTGTTCATGATTACATGGTTTATGTTAGACCTCCATGGGTTTCGGTCTGAGGTATATATATAGTGAACAGATGCATATCATAGGATAGACATGCATCACTATTATTTGACGTTGCTTTACATTGTGTACATCTCATGGTATCCACTTCATCCCATATCATATCTGATTGATATAACTTTATATGGTTTATGAGATTGTTTACTTATTGTATTCCTAATCTTGATGTAAGTGTTGGAGCTATCTTTATACTTGTATGATAAGATACTATGCTAGAAGATGAGTATATTGATATTAGTGTGATCCGTGTATTATATTATGTCGAGACTTTTTTGTGAGCAGGTTTGTAGTTCGACAGATTGTGGTTGGGATTTAAGTAGTTACTTATGTTCTTCATGGCTTTTCCTTAGGTTAGTTTCATTTGCTGAGCACCCCGTGTTTGGTGCTCACCCCTTGCTACATCTTTGTAGGTTGTGAGCTCGGTCCATCTTGCTAGACTTCCTTCTTATTAGATTGATCTTTCGGACTTCTTGTGAGGTAGCTACTTATATCTCCAACAAGCCTTGAGGATTCCGCTTTTATGTTTCAGTTCTACTCATGGGATAGACATTATGCCTTGTATCTCATTTGAGTATTATATATATAAAGGCTTGTACATGTGACACCAGTTTTTGGGACAGTTGTAGCTTGTTTTTATTTCGCTTATCCATATATTTTAGATTGTTATCCTCTATTTTATCCTTATTTGTTACGTCTCGTGGGTATTTGGGTTGACTCGCCTTAGAAGGTAAGGTGAGTGCCTTCTTACCTATTTTTCTGTTCTGACAATTTGTTATCAAAGCCTCAGGTTCATAGGTCTCACATTTCTACAAGCCTAGTCTAGTAGAGTAATTAGGATTGGTGTGGAGACATCCGTCACTTATTTTTGAGAGGCTATGAAGAATGTTAGGAAACTCTCTTTCGTTTCATTCTAATCAATTCCTGCATGGATTTTGTATAAGTGCTGAGTGTTCATTTGTCCTATAGACAAATTGCGAGGACCAAAGCTACTGCTGCTACAGGTCGAGGGGAGGCCACCCCTAATGTTGTCATTAAGGCCTCAGGTTGGGGTAGGGATCGTACCAGATGGCGACCAAGAGGGCAATGCTGACGAGCCACTCTAGCGAGGGATTATGAGTGGGATATCTCCTTCGAGCCATCTATGGAGCCTAGACAGAGTAGGTTTCGCAGAAGTTCAGCCACCCTATTCCAGGATACACTTTTGAGGGTCTTGGGGGATGTTATAAGAACTTTGGGGCAGGCAAGTAGCTCTGTTGGCACTCATGGTACTTCACAGACTTGGGTGAGGCTGCAACTTCGGTCGAGCAGAGGTTTATGCTGGAGGTCAAGGGTCATTTTCGAACCAGTTCGAGGTCTTTTCCGAATGGGTAAGCATTAGCCGAGGTCTTTACCGATGGTGTTCATAGATATATAGTCTATCTGAGAGCCCCATGGATTCTGATCTGAGGCATATATATGGTCGCAGGTGTGTGTCATAAGGCAGATATGAATCTTGGTTGTTTGACATTGCATTACATTGAGTACATCTCATGGCATCCACTTTATCACATATCATATCTGATTGATATAGCTGTATATTGTTTATGATATTGTGTACTTACTGTATTCCAGATCTTGATGTAAATGTTTGAGATATTATACTTTAATATGAGTATATATATCTATATTACTAAGATCCATATATTATATTATGCTGGGATTTTTCTGAGTGCAGATTTGTAGTTCTGCGGATTGTGGTTGAGATTTAAGGAGTTACTTGTGCTCCTTCATGGCTTTATTCTATATATAGATTCTTGTCCTTGTGATACTAGTTCTTAGGATAGTTGTATCTTGTTTTTATTCCGCTTATGTAAATATTTTAAACTGTTATCCTCCATTTTATCTTTAATTGTTTATCAATAGTGTTCATAGATATATAGTCTATCTGAGAGTCCCATGGATACTGATCTGAGGCATATGTATGGTCGCGGATGTGTATCATAAGGCAGATATGCATCTTGGTTGTTTGACATTGCATTACATTGAGTACATCTCATGACATCCACTTCATCACATATCATATCTGATTGATATAGCTGTATATTGTTTATGATATTGTGTACTTACTGTATTCCAGATCTTGATGTAAATGTTTGAGATATTATACTTTAATATGAGTATATATATCTATATTACTAAGATCCATATATTATATTATGCTGGGATTTTTCTGAGTGCAGATTTGTAGTTCTGCGGATTGTGGTTGAGATTTAAGGAGTTACTTGTGCTCCTTCATGGCTTTATTCTATATATAGATTCTTGTCCTTGTGATACTAGTTCTTAGGATAGTTGTATCTTGTTTTTATTCCGCTTATGTAAATATTTTAAACTGTTATCCTCCATTTTATCTTTAATTGTTAAGTCGATTGGGTATTTGGGCTGACTCGCCTTGGTTGGTTAACTGAGTGCCATCACATTCGATTTTTGGATCATGACAATTTGGTGTGAGAGCCTTAGGTTTAAAGGTCTTACATATGTACAAGCCCAGTTTAGTAGAGTTTTGAGGATCGGTGCGAAGACATTCGTTATTTATCTTTAAGAGGCTATGAAGACTGTTTGAAAACTCTCTTTCGTTTCATTCTAATTAATTCGTACATGGATGTTTTGTAAGTACTGAGTGCTCGTGTGTCCTTTTGACAAATGGCGATGACTAGAGCTACTAATACTACAGGTCTACGAGAGGCTACCTATGATGTTGTCATTGAGACCCTAGCTAGGGGTAGGGGTCATGCCAGAGGGAGACCTAGAGGCCAAGTCGAGGAGCCATACCGGCGAGTGACTATGAGTGGGTATCTCCCTCGAGCCTGCTGTGGAGCCTAGACAAGAGCAGGTTTAATAGGAGTTTGTTGCAGCTCCTTCACTCCAGGATACACTTTTAAATATCTTGGGTGTATTAGAGACTTTGGGAAGGCAGGTAGCCCTGTAGACACCCCAAGTATATCACAGACTCAGGTGAGGGCAACTTTGGTCTAGCCGAGGCAATATGCCAACGGTCCGAGGTCATTTTCGGATGGGTCCAAGGTCTTTATGGACAGGTGAGCATTAGCCAAAGTCTTTGCCAGTGGTGTTTACCGATACATGGTCTATGTGAGACCCCCATGGGTTCGAATCTTAGGCATATATATGGTCAGCAGATGTGCATCGTAAGACAGACATACATCATGATTATTTGATATTACATTGCATTGTGCATAGCTTATGGCATCCACTTCATCCTATATCATATCTGATTAAATGTAGTTGTATATTGTTTATGAGATTGTGTACTTACTGTATTCCTGATCTTGATGCAAGTGTTTGAGCTATGCTAGAAGATGAGATACTATGTTCAAAGATGAGTATATCTATATTACTGTGATCCATGTTTTATAATATTTTGCTGGGATTTTTATAAATACAGGTTTGTAATTCAGCGGATTATGGTTGGGATTTAAGAAGTTACTTGTTTTCTTCATGGCTTTACCTTAGGTTAGTTTCATTTGTTGAGAGCCCCGTGTTTGGTGCTCACCCCTTGTTACACTTTTGAGCCAGTCCCTCTTGCTAGACTTTCTTCTTGTTGGATCAGGCTTCCAAACTTCTTGTGGGGTTGCTCCTTCTGTCTCAAGCAAGCCTTGAGGATTCTACTTTTATGTTTCAGTTCTTTTTTAGGACTAGAAATTACGCTTTGTATTTTAATGGAGTATTATATGCATATAGAGGCTTGTACATATGACATTAGTTCCTAAGATAGTTATAGTTTTTTAGTTTCCACTTATCTATGCATCTTAGACTATTATCCATCTTTTTATCTTTATTTGTTTAGTTTCCTTTTTGTATTAGGGCTACCTCGCATTGGTGGGTTATGTGAGTGTCAACGCACTCAATTTTTGGATTGTGACAATTTAATATTTGAGCCGTAGGTTCATAGATCTAACATGTGTACAAGCACAGTCTAGTAAAGTCTTGAGAATCAGTGCAAAGATGTTCGTTACTTATTTTTGATAGGCTATGAAGACTATTAGGAAACTCTCATTCGTTCCATTCTAATTAATTCTGCGTGGATTTTGTATAAGTGCTGAGTGTTCATTTGTTCTTTTGATAGATGGCGAGTACCAGAGCTACTGTTGCTACAGGTCAAGGAGAGATCGCCCCTAATATTGCCACTGAGACCTCAGCTAGGGGTAGGGGTCATACCAGAGGGTGACCTAGAAGTGAGGCTAAAGAGCCACTCTGGCAAGGGATTATGAGAAGGGTATCTCTCCCAAGCCATCTATGTAGCCTAGACAAGAGCAAATCTGATAGGAGTTTGTCGCAGCCCCCTACTCCAGGATACACTTTTGAGGGTCTTAGGTGTGTTAAGAGACTTTAGGGCAGGCAGGTTGCCCTGTTGACACTCTTGGTACTTCAAAGACTTATGTGAGGGTACAACCTCGAATGAGAAAACGTAATATACCAGCGGTCCAAGGTTATTTTCGGATGGGTTTGAGGTCTTTTTCGAATAAGTGAACATTAGATGAGGTCTTTGCCAGTGGTGTTCATGGATACATGGACCATATGAGACCCCATGTGTTTTTATCTGAGAAATACATATGGTCACAAATTTGTATCATAGGGCATACATACATAACGATTATTTAAAATTGCATTGCATCGTGTATATCTCATGACATCTACTTCATCTCGTACCATATCTGATTGATATAGTTGTATATTATTTGTTGAGATTGTATACTTACTATATTCTTGATCTTATGTAAGTGTTAGAGCTATCTATATACTTAGGACTTTTCTGAATGCAGGTTTGTAGTTCGGCGGATTATGGTTGAGATTTAAGGTGTTACTTGTGTTCTTCATGGTTTTTCCTTAGTTTAGTTCCATTTGCTGAGCAACCTGTGTTTGGTGCTCACCCATTGCTATATTTTTGTAGGTTGTGAGCTCGACCCTTCTTGCTAGACTTCCTTCTTATTGGATTGACCTTCCAGACTTCTTGTGAGGTAGCTGCTTATATCTCCAGCAAGCCTTAAGGATTCCACTTTTATGTTTCAGTTCTATTTAAGGACTAGAGATTATGCCTTGTATTTCATATGAGTATTTTACATATATAAGCTCGCACATGTGAAACCAGTTCTTGGGATAGAGTTAGCTTATTTTTTTCACTTATCTATATATTTTAGACTGTTATCCTCTGTTTTATCTTTATTTATTAAGTCGTAAAGGTATTTGGGCTAACTCACCTTGGTAGGTTAGGTGAGTGCCTTCGCACCTAATTTTCGAATTGTGACAATTTTATCAGAGCCTCAGGTTCATAGGTCTCACATATGTACAAAACCAGTCTAGTAGAGTATTGAGGATCGATATGGAGATGTCTTTTATGTATTTTTGAGAGGCTATGAAGACTGTTAGGAAACTCTCTTTCATTTCATTCTAATCAATTCGTGCATTGATTTTGTATTAGTGCGGAGGGTTCATATGTCCTTTTGATAGATGGCGCGGACAAGAGCTATTACTGCTACAGGTTGAGGGAAGGCTGCCCCTATGTTGACATTGAGTCCTCAACTTGGGGTAAGGGTTATACCGGAGGGCGACATAGAGGCTGAGGCTGAGGAGTTGATCTGGAGAGGGACTATCAGCGTGGTATCTCCTTCGAGCCATCTTTGTAGCCTAAACAGGAGCAAGTTTCGCAGGAGTTTGTTGTAGCTCCCTACTTCTGGATACACTTTTGAGGGTCTTGGGTATGTTAAGAGACTTTGGGGCAGGCAGGTAACCCTGTTGGCACTCCTGGTGCTTCACGGACTCGGGTGAGGGTGAAGGTTTGGTCAAGTAGAGGTATATGTTGGTGGTCCAAGGTCATTTTTAGATGATTTTGAGGTCTTTTTCGAATGGTTGAGCATTAGCTGAGGTCTTTGTCGACCATTTCACGGATATATGGTCTATGTGAGACACCTATATGTTTCAATTTGAGGCATATATATGGTCACCAGATATGTATCGTAGGGCAGACATGCATCATGGTTATTTGATAGTGCATTGCATTGTGTACATCTTATGACATCTACTTCATCACATATCATATCTGATTGATATAACTGTATATTGTTTATGAGATTATGTACTTATTGTATCCCTAATCTTGATGTAAATGTTGGAGCTATGCTAGAATATGAGATACTATGCTAGAGACCTTTGGGCAGGAAGGTATTCTTGTTAACACTCTTGGTACTTCACAGACTCAAGTGAGGGTGCAGCCTCAATCGAGTCGAGGTAATATGACTGCAATTTGAGGTCATTTCTTGATGGGTCTGAGGTCTTTTCTAGGCGGGTGTGCATTATCCAAGGTTATTTAATGGCAGTGTTCAAGGATACATGGTCTATGTGAGACCCCCATGGGTTCTGATTTGAGGTATATATATGGTTAGCGGATGTATATCATAGGACAAATATGCATCACGATTATTTGACATTACGTTATATTGTATACATCTCAATGGTATCCATTTCACCCCATATCATATCTTATTGATACAATTATATATTTTGTATGAGATTGCATACTTACTTTATTCCTGATCTTGATGTAAGTGTGGGAGATATCTATATGTAAGGACCCAGACTTTCGTCTACTTCAATAAGGCTTGGAAATTTTGATTCCGGAAAGTTTTGCACTAAGGTGATGCTTCATGGATGCCTTCACGATTCGTTTGGTGCTATACGGACCATGTGAAGCCTCTTTGAAGTGGCCCTTGGCCTAATATGGGCTATGATGGCCTTAATGTGGAATTTGGGACCAAGGCATACCACACTTGGACCCCACACATACCGTGTGAGGCTTCATGGTCCGTATACCTTCTGTATGGGCTCCAGAGTGGAAATTTTCTAATTTTTGCATCACTGTCTAGGAACTATGTCGTGAAAAATTTTCTAAATGAAGTGGGACGGAGGAGTACATGGGCCATTTGGCTTGGTACGGCCCGTGAAGCCATGTATATGGGTGTTAGCGTCGAATTTTTTTAAGTATGAAATCTTCAAGCTCAAGCTAAGTTCACTTTCAACCCTTCAATTCAAGCTTATTTATGTTATTTAGGGTCATCATGAGTCTCCTACATTAAGCCATGTTTAAAGAAATTCCATTGGCTAAATGATTCATAAGAATTGATGGAAAGGTCAACTTTAAATGATTATATTTCTTAGCACAAAAAGAATTGGGTGACCTACGACCTATCATATTGAAGCTTTCTGAATTAGCTTTCAAGCGCACCCCATTTCATCTCATTTTGAGTTTGGATGAAGAAGTTATGCCCATTTTCGTAAAGCACGTCTGTGCAGTATTTTCTGAAATTTGCCTAAGTGAGGTCTCATGGAAGGGTTTCACGGTCCGTGAAACCTTGACGGATAGTGATACCTCCTCACGGGACCCTTGTGAAGAAATATAATTTTGCTTCATTAATGTTTTTTTTGTAATTGTGGCTTCTCCTAGGGGTCTTTTATGACTTCCTATGCTATCTCAAGTACCTCCAAATGACCTAGACTCTATTCCTATAATTCAAATTTATTCTTCACATTTTAAATTCTCTCAATTTTATCTTAAGGGCTCTCTCAATGTCTCTCGTGAAGACAAAGCTTGGGAATCAAGAGAAAACCCGTTTGTTCATCAAAATTTTCTTGAATTTTCTTCAATAACTAAGGTATGAGTGTTTGATTCTTGGTCCTTTTCAACCAAGAAGACCCAAAACCCTTTTACTTGAATTTCATGAATTTTAACTTACTTTAAATATGGGTTTTCAATATTATGATTTATTAAATTCAATTGATGTATGGGCTATGAGTTATTGATGATATTAAGTTGATTTAAGCCCTAATTTGATGATTTTCATTGATATTATGAAATTATGAATGTGCATGTCCCCTTTAAAGCTTGATTTGTGTATGAGTAATTTATATTATGTTTTAAATGTGAATTTTACTTATGTTTTTACTTAAATTTCATAATGTAGCACTGATTTGAGTTTGAATCTCTATTACCCATATTATTCTCATGTCATTCATAGCATATGCATTCATGAGCATTAGATTTATAAAATTATTGGTGGGTTAAACTCACATATGTTTTATGAAAATGATTTTGGTGAGTTAAACTCACGTATTGGTTATGACAGGAATGTGATCACATAAATATCTATTATTACTGGCTCTTTGAGCATATTGGGTGCTTGCACCATATTGTCATATGCATAAGTTGTTTCTATGCATGAGTATCATGATTATAAATTATGATTTGGCCTTTGAGCCCTACTACAAATGATTATGACATGTGTTTGGATTTTAAGCCTAATTGTGTATCGAAGTGATACGATATGACTATTGCCTCTTTGAAAGCATGTTATGTATAAGTATTCTCGTGGGATGTCTTGACTTAGTACCGATGGATTAGGGGCATCAGGACTATCCCCAAGGGTCCTCTCTCTTTTCTTGAACTATGTGCCAGTATAGGAATAGAAGACATTACCGAAAAGACTGAGTCGTAAGGAATTATTATTCATTTATTAATATGATATGACATGATAATAGAAATCCTTCTAAGAAGACTAGATTGTAAGGAAGGTGTCCATCCACTGAAAAGATTAGGCCATAATATGATGTACATACCCTTGGTAAGTAATCCTCTCCTACCGATGGGAGGTCTTCATCGGACTAATTCATGTTATTGCTCGCATGAGTTTGATTTGTCTGTTATAGTCCATCCTTATTATATATGAGTATTTGTGCATTTCATGCATCATTGGTTTCATGGCATATCGTATACTATATCTCTTGCTATATATGTCTTTCTATATTATGTTCCCTTGTCATCTAACATTGAATGTATGTTTGATAAGTCATATGCATTGCATGCCCATATACTTAGTACATTCAAACGTACTAATGCATACTTTTGACTACATGATCTAAACATATAGGGACTGGAGACTATCTTTTCATCCGTCATTTGACGGCTAGATCAGATTTGAGACTTTTATTATGGTGAGTCCTATCTTTCAAGGTCAAACCATCATTCATCTACCTATGAAGTCTTGTTTATGTTATTCACTTTGAGGGTGAGCCCGGGACATGTATTGGCCGCCGTCCCATCTTATGTCTAGAGCCATTGTTGGACATCTTGCAGACTCTTGTCGAATCTATATGTTATGTCTTTTATTTAGAGATTATGATTATGGTTATCTATTTGATATGACTGTTATGAATTGATTATGAGAATTATGATAAGTAGGTATGCTTTGATATGAAAATGTGAAAGATCCTAAGTCCCGAATTGCCCTCCATAGTGTGAGTCATACTTACCCGCCCCTTAGTCTTTATGTGCTACATGTTATATGAATCCATGTTAATATTTTTTCCTATGATATCCGTATAGCGTGAGTCCTACTTTCCCGTCCCTTGTAACTATATGTTTACTGTTTGTATATGTTTCCAAATCGATGATATAATATAGATACTTTGAAGCTTGTTTGAGGACTCCCGGGTTTCCATTCGCTATTTCACTGCTAGACCCTAGGTCCGGGTTGTGACCGAGATAGTATCAGATCGCTAGGTTTATAAATGGTCTTCGGAGTTCAACATCCCATGTCAAGTAGGTCTTATTCATGGGTGTGAAGCGCGTCACATCTTGGGTAGGAGGCTACAAGGCATTTTAGGAAAAGTTACACTTTTTCATGATTCTTATCGTGCTATGGAACGTGTATTAAGATTTTCTATCTCTATCCCTCCCTACCGAATTGGGAGAGTTACTATAGGCTCGTAATGCAATCCAGGCAAGGAAGATGTTGTGGTTGGTCTTATAGATAAGTTCAAAAGGGAGTTGGTGCAAGATGTGGACTATCTGACAAGCTTCCTTCTTCGGACATTCAAAGTTTTTCTGGGTTGATCAGTTATTATAGAAGGTAAGGTCTCCCATCTATTGAATCTCTATTTACCAAGTTGACTCACAAGAAGGCCATGTTTATATGGTCATATGAGTGTGAGGAGAGTTCTCAGACATTGAAAGATCGGCATACATCAACTCCTATTTGACTTTACCGTATGGCTTAGATATGTTGGTGGTGTATTGTGATGCTTCTCGGATTAGGTTGGGTTATGTACTTGTGCAACATGGTAATATAACTTATGCTTTGTGGCAATTAAGGGGACATGAGTGTAATTATCTGGCTCATGATCTTGAGTTAGTGGCGATGGTGTTTGCCTTCAAGATTGGAAGACACTATTTATATGGGTTGCATGTTGATGTTTCCCTCGACCACAAGAGTTTGTAATATGTGTTCACTCAAAGGGATCTTAATTTGAGACAAAGGAGATGGTTGGAACTTCTTAAGGACTTATGACAAGAGTGTACACTATCATCCCGACAAGGCAAATGTTATAGTCGATGCTCTTAGTAGGCTAACTATGGGAAATTTAGCTCATGTTGATGAAGGGAAGAAAGAGTTGGCAAAAGATGTTCCCTATTTGGCTAGATTGGGTGTTAGGTTGGCCAACTCTAATGATGGTTGTATTTATGTTCAGAATTGGGCTGAATCTTCTGTAGTTATTGATGTTAAGGCTAAGCAAGATCTAGATCCATCATTGGTTGAGTTGAAGAGTTTGGTTGCCAAAAATAAGATAGAGGTTGTCTCCCAAGGGGGAGATGATGTAACTCAATACCAAGATTAATTGCGTGTTCTGGATGTTGATGGTCTTAGAGAGATGATCATAAGTGAAGCCCACAACTCTCACTATTCTATTCATATGGCATCTACCAAAATGTATCAGGACTTAAGGGAAGTGTATTGGTGGCATGGTACGCAGAAAGATAATGCCAAGTTATATAATTGGGAGTTAGTTAGGTTGGGTGGTATGCCTACTTTTATTATATAGAATTGTGGTACCCAACTTATTATCACACTTGGAAATCATCTCAAAAAGGGGCTTAGCACTAAGGTGAAGTTAAGTATCGCTTTTCATCCTCAATCTGTTGGGCAAGTGAAAAGGGCAATTCCAAACTTTGGAGGACATGTTAAAGGCCAACATGTTGGAATTCAAGGGTGACTAGGGTGATCATCTATCACGTATTGTGTTTGCTTACAATAATAACTTTCATACTGACATTGATGTGACATCATTTGGGACTTTTATGGTAGAAGGTATAGGTCTCTGGTGGGGTAGTTCGAGCTAGAGAAATGGCTCCTATAGGCTCATATTAAGTGTTGGAGGCTATGGAAAGAGTGAAATTGATTATGGAAAGGTTGAAGATAGCTCAAAGTCATCAAAAGTCCTATTTGGATGTTCGAAAAAGGGATCTTGAGTTATTTGTTGGTGATAGGGTGTATGTGAAGATTTCTCCTATGAAAGATGTAATGCGTTATGGTAAAAAGAGCAAGTTAAGTCCCTAGTATGTAAATCCTTATGAGATTGTTGAGTGGATTGAAAATGTGCCTTATAGGTTGGGTTTGCCTTTGGATTTGAGTTCTATTCACCCGATTTTCCATATGTTTATGTAGCGGAAATTGATTGATGATCCTAGTACAGTTGTGCCTTTGGAAAGAGTTGAGGTTGAGGAGAACTTGTCTCATGAGGAAGTCTCAATTGAGATCTTTGATGGGCAAGGGGAGAGGCTTCGAAACAAGGCTCAGCATATTGAGGATTCACGATTTGTGTGGTGGGCCGTATGGTAGTCTTGGCCTTCAAACTTCACAATTTTGGAGCCAAGTAAAGTGACACGGTTAGTAGTACGGTCCATGTGGAGGGGTACGGTACATATACCCTTTTGTATGGGCTTCAGATTGGAAATTTTCTAAGTATTGAATCACTGTCTTGGAACCATGTCATGAAGAATTTTCTAAGTGAAGTGGGACGGAGGAGTACACAGGCCATTTGGCTTAGTACAACCAGTGAAGCCATCCGTATGGGTATTGGCGTTGAATTTTTCTAAGTATGAAATCTTCAAGATCAAGTTAAGTTCACTTTCAACCCTTTAATTCAAGTTTAATTATGTTGTTTAGGGTAATCATGGGTCTCCTAAATCAAGCCAAGTTCAAAGGAATTCCATTGGCTAAACTTTTCACAAGAATCGATCAAAGGGTCAACTTTAAATGGTCATATCTCTTAGCACAAAAAGAACTGGGTGGCCCATGACTTATCAAATTGAAGCTCGTTGAATTATCTTTCCAACGTATCCAGTGTCACCTCTTCTGAGTTCGAATGAAGAAGTTATGCCTATTTTCGTAAAGCCCATCTGTGTAGTATTTTCCAAAATTTGCCTAAGTGAGGTCTCATGGGAGGGTTTCACAGTCCGTGAAACCTTGTACGGATAGTGATACCTCCTCATGGGACCCCTGGAAAGAAATATAATTTTGCTTCATTAGTGATTTTTTTGTAATTATGGCTTCTCCTAAGGGTCTTTTATGACTTTCTATGCTATCTTAAGACCTCCAAATGACCTAAATTCTTTATTCCTCCCATTCAAATTCATTCGTGATATCTAAAATTCTCTCAACTCTTTCTTAAGAACTCTCTCAAAGGCTCTTGTGAAGACAAAGCTTGGGAATGAAGAGAAAACCCATTTCTTCATCAAATTACTTCTTGAATCTTCTTCAATAGCTAAGATATATGGGTTTGATTCTTGGTCCCTTTCAACCAAGAAGACCCAAAACCCTTTTACTTGAATTTCATGAATTTTAGTGTACTTTAAATATGGATTTTCAATCTTATGATTTATTAAATTCAATTGATATATGGGCTATGCTTTATTGATGCTTTTAAGTTGATTTAAGACCTAATATGATGGTTTGAATTGAGATTTATGAAATTATGAATGTGCATGTCCCCTTTAAAGCTTGATTTGTGCATGAGTAATTTATGTTATGTTTTAAGTGTGATTTTACTTATGTCTTTACTTAAATTTCATAATGTGCCATTAATTTGAATCTCTATTACTTATGTTATTCTCATGTCATTCATAGCATATGCAATCATGAGCATTGGATTTATGAAATTATCGGTGGGTTAAGCTCACATATGTTTTTATGAAAATGATTTTGGTGAGTTAAGCTCACATATTGGTTATGCCAAGAATGTGATCTCATAAATGTCTATCATTATTAGCTCTTTGAGTATATTGGGTGCTTGCACCATATTGTCATGTGCATGAACTATTACTATGCATGGGTATCATGATTATGAATTATGATTTGGCCTTTGAACCCAATTACAAATGATTATGACATGTGTTTGGATTTTAAGCCCAATTGTGCATTGAAAATGATTTGAAATGACTATTGCCTCTTTTAAAGCATGTTTATATATAAGTATTCTCGTAAAATGTTTTGACTTAGCACCGATGGATTGGGGAATTAGGGCTATCCCCAATCTTCTTCCTTTTCTTGAACTATATACCAGCATAGGAATAGAAGACATTATAGAAAAGATCGAGTTGTAAGGAATGGTTATTCATTTATTGATATAATATGACGTGATAATAGAAATCCTTCTGATAAGACTAGATTGTAAGGAAGGTGTCCGTCCATCCATCGAAAAGATTGGGTCATAAATGTGATGTACATACCCTTGGTAAGTAATCTTCTCCTACCGATGGGAGGTCTTCATCAGACTAATTCATGTTATTGCTCGCATGAGTTTGATTTGTCAGTTATAGTCCATCCCTACTATATATGAGGATCTATGCATTTCATGCATCATTGGTTTCATGGAATATTGTATACTACATCTAATGCTATATATCTCTTTCTATATTATGTGCCCTTGTTATCTAACATTGAATGTTATAAGTCATATCCATTGCATGCCCACATATTTGACATATCTGATGTTCATACTGCAATAAGAAAGAGGTCATTGTCAGTAATTAACCTAACCGAAGGTTAGGGTCGTATCCACAGGAAATACAGGGCTTGACTACAAGACTTCACTACTAATTATTTCAAGCATCAATAACTAAAATCTCTAAATTGTGGGGGGGGGGGGAGGGGGGTTGTGATTCAAAAACAAAAGTAAAATTACTACTATACTAAAACACTCAATTTTAGGGACAACTTGGGAATTGTATTCCCCATGGTTCATTGACTCGATTATCCTAGGTAACATAACTACAATTGAAGAGTAGCATATAGGATGGTAACTTAGGTTCTTCCAGCCCTCTTGTGAAGGTGAAGGTCAAATTTCACCATGGCGCTTGGTCGGCAACCATGGTGTGCCAATAACCATTACCATTTGTCCCAGTCAACCTCCCCCTGGTCAAGTTTGTTGATTAGATGAGTAGACATCGATCGAATCCTGTCATCTACTTCACTTTTCCTATTCGTCATTACCTTGGTTGGGATCATGACAGTAGGCGGGGTTTGGTATTGGTCTCCATCAAACAACAATCATAATGAAGCGAAATAGATAATATATGCAAAACTCTAATCATAAAAATGTAATAAACCTAAGTTGTCTCAATCAACTACCCCTGGTTCACACAGCCCAAGTTGTGGTTGCTTAGCTACTCATGGCTAAGGCAAAACAAGCAAAAATACACATACAAGACATAAATGAGAGTTTTACCAACAACAATGAAGAAAGTAGGCACCAAAAGTTGTAAACCCACAAGCTTGATTGATCAACAATGAGTACAAGGCAAGATTTGCAATCCCTAAAATAGGTTTTCCAAGAGAAAATAATAAATTAATCTTAAAAAAACTAAGAAAGGATTCAAGAAATGATTTTAAAATGTCTCCTGGTCGAACTCTTTTCTAAAACCTAACTTAAACTATATATATTATTCACAAAATAACTCTAGAATTTATACAGAAAAGACAGTGGTAGCTGATAAATGTCATAGGTACGACCCATAGGATGACGTACGAGTCGTAGTCGGGGTCTCGTATTAGGTTCTTGGCATATTGGACTAAACCATATGACCCATAGGTATGAGTCATTGCTTGAGCTACGACTCGTATGTTCCTCTTGTAGTCTTGGTTTTCAATTTTTGGTCAATATTTTAGCTCTCTGGTTCCTACTACGTGTCCACCTATACAAGTCATAGTGAAACTTATGACTCGTAGGATGGCCTTGTAGGGGTGACCTACACTTAGCACATTTCTGAATTTTTGGTCTCTGATTCTTGCTACGACATACCCTATGACTTGTAGCTTGGGCTACGACTCATAAGTGTGCTTATATGTCCTAAGCTTCAGCAAAATCTTCAACTTTTCTTTAAAATCATGCCAACCTAACTTTTCTGCAAGAAAAACACAAAAACACATAAAACCATAAAAAGTCACATTAAGAACTCACAAAATCCCTTATTCTAAGCATCAAATATGTTGTATTTTGACAGCACATCAACACCCTTAACTTAGAGTTGTTGCTTGTCCTCAAGCGACGACTCAATCTACGCAAACAAAGAGAAATACATAGCAGCTATACTAATGGCATATACCACAACACCTTTGATTCAGGTACCCAACTACTATTTTCAAAATAGGATTGCAAAGTTATTAAGCAAACAAGAACATTATGAGATACCTAACAATCCAACTATGACAAGCTAAGGAGCATCAACCATCCACAATCACTGGTATCGTCTTATGCTAGTTAAGTAGTGCAAATGCATTCACTGGAATGAAGTCCCTCATACTCACTCAAAAGCATTTAGAACTCAGGGACTGAGGAAGCATTCTCACTCTCACAATTGAAATTCAATGCATACTGACTAACACCATAAGTTTGCCTCTGTACTCATCTTCTGGCTTCGTGATAAAGTGGAGTTAGATCACTTTAGGACTTATAGGCTTGTAATATAGGTTCAGGGTGCTTTGGTATGGTACTTTGGGCAAGTAGTGATAAAAAGCTATCCTTGAACCATGTTTACCAACACATTTTTCTTTCTTAGTCCAACTCTTTTTAATCAATCTACCCTTATTCTCATGTTTTGAACTTTTCTCGAGTACTTTCTTTTTCTTTTTCAATTGTACCTCGATTTCAAACTCATTTTTGCTACTTTTTCTCAACTTGAGGGACTTTTCTTTTCTTTTTCTTTACTCGATTCATGCTTTTACATTTCTTTCTTGATTTCCCAACTAACCATCTTATTATTATTACTTTACCACAATAAGGGTCATCCTCAACTTAGGCTTTTAGCCTCAAGTGAAGTGAATAATATTTATGCCTCAAACCAGGGCCACCAACTAAAGCCACCCTCAACTTAGGCTTTTGGCCTCAATAAAGGTTCACATGTTCAAGGATAGACCAGGCCAATATCAAGGTATTTCATCAAGCAACGTTAAGTCAGCAGAGTGTCAAGAAAGAATGCATACATAAGAAGCAAAAAAAATTGGAATAAGGGATTCACTTACTCATTTGGTGGGTTATTTAGGCTAAAGGTGGTTTTCTCAAAGAACAAGGGCCTAAGATCCTTTCATATACACCACATCACCCAAACCAATCTTAGAGTAACAAGGCAAGTTCTGCGTCCATACAGGATGCATGAATGCAGCAAAATAAGCTCACAACACACATGACATTGCATCCACAATAAAGTATAGACTCATAGGTCATGCTTTTAGTCTCAGCTTACCTTCACAATATCAGAACAAACATTGTCATATACTCAAAAATGTATGAATGCATCAATAATCACAACCTCAAAAATTTTAAGGGTACCCAATTTTTCATCGAAACTTTAAAAACACATCTAAAGATTATGTATATGCCAATAGATAACACTGTTATGAATTGACACATTATCTACACTACCTAAACATGACCGTTCAACAGAAAAGTAAACATCTAAAAGGAAAAAGAAGCACGACTAGAAAACCTTGGGATCTAAAATAGGGAAAGTTAAGGACTCGAAGCTACTAAGACTTCACCTTAATCCATAACTTCCCACACCCTACCAAAATAGGATACTTTATCCTCAAATTAAACACAAGAACAAAAAATAAATACAATAACATAGAAATATATATATACATATACTAAAAACAAAAAACTAACATCCATAATATAAGTAAAAAAAAGATTCAACATAAGAATATTTAAACACATAAAAAAATCAACGTAATAAAAGGATTGTCTAAAAAGAGAACAAAGTATCCAGCATAACAAAATAAGAACTTGGGTCAAAAGAAGTCAAACATCATGGTGCATCAAGCACTGGTCTCTGGCTGGTTAGCAGGGTCTTTTGTCGTATCCTCTTTCTCAGAAATCTGGACCCCAGTTGCACCTGAGCTACTTTCTCCATGTAGGGTGTGCTGCTCATGATCTTTCTAAATAGCTGCTATCAATAGTGACTCCTGCACCACCTCCTCTGGTATGGACTCTTCTTCCAGTCTCGACCTTTTCTGGGTTGGCTCTAGGTCATCCTGCTCAAGGGGCCTCTTCCCATGGATGTCCAGACAATCGGTTAGCTACTCAAATGCCTTGTTATCCACTGGTATCACCTTTGGGGCTGCAATAGGAGCTGCCAACATCTGTAATAATTCAGCCTTAAACTTGTCCAACTCCTCAGTCACAACACTCATGTCAGCAGGCCGAGCTCCTTCAAGTCCTTGCTAGACCCTTGCCTCAAATGTATCAACTTGAGCATCTATTGTTTTGACTCTTCATCTACCAATGCATGGGTAAATATCTTCATCCTCTCCTCGGAGTCCCGTACTGTCTGATCAACCCAAGGTCTGACCCTTGCAGATAGAGCTTGTAGTCTGGACTCTGCCATAGCCACCCTGCGTAATAAAGCCTAAAAAGCAACAGTAGAAGTAAGAGGATTAACTTGTAATGAACCTATTGCTGGTGCCGGAGTACTGGAGGATGGTGTGGACTCGATCTCCACAGCTGGCATAGGCTCTGTGGCAACTAAAGTAGTACCGATAGTAGCTGTGGTCGATCCCTGAGTCTAGGGCTCTACTGGAAATAGTTCTAGGATAGGAGGAGGAACAACTCTCTATAGGGTACTGGGTTCTTGTCTTCCTTTATTAGGCTGGGATCCATCATATGCAACACCTCTACATGAGGGTCCAATTGGAGAGAGAGCGACACCCCTACCACCTTGCATAACTTGTGTATTAGAATGGGAAATGGCAGTGCCTGCTGAGTGCGAACTACTAAGTTATGTATCTGTTCTGCCATAACCCGAGCCCAGTCAATTTCATACCCGCCAAAATACTAGGCAACAACACCGCTCTCTACAATGCGATCACATTATTCGTGAAAGTTGGTCTGATGCGCCAGCGAATAATGGACCACTAAAATTTTGCCCTAAATAAGAGATGGGCCTTCAAAATATTCTCTATGTGGTTAGTAGCCTATGTTGGCGCACCTTTCTCACAAATTTGAGTTATTATCCACCAATGGAGTTCTATTCTCAGCTCAACGTTCTTTTGGTTAACTGCCTTTCTCATTTCTGCAATTTTATGATCATACTTCGCAGTGGAATGTGGCACTTTGTATTTTGGCATGAATTGCACTCTCCAAATAGTTTCTTCTGAGATATTAACAACCTTCCCTCTAACTAGGACTTCACTCAATCGCGGCTGCTCAATTGGCTTCTTGAGCCTTGGCAAAGATCTACGAATAGCAGCATAGTAGGAGGCATACAACTCCCTAACTACATACGGTGCATACTTCCCTAGTGCCTATGACAACCAACCAAGCCCATGTCGCTCAATTTTAGCCTTTAACCCTGGTACATTGCTTAGTCCTAAATATTTCAGCCTAGCTTCCTCGTGGAATCTCCTCACTGGCCTCCCTTGGCTTTTTAGCTCTAGTCCGTTTTCATAAATCCCTTTCATCCTTGGGACACACCATCTCGTATTTTGGGGATCTATAGAGGTGATAATGTAAGTAGAATTGGCTAGCTGTAGGGGAGTAGTATCCTCGTGATGAGCCTGAGACTCCTCAAGGGAACTAGACTCAGAAAGTGAGGCATCATCGGATCCTTCCTCATCACCCTCCTCTTTCGACTAGGAGGGGCTAACTACTTCTATTAGAATCCTTGTTTGTAATCTAGTTAAAGGTATGTTGTCTTCGGGGTCAGGTTGTACGTCCATCTCCTCAAAAAATGGATCTTCATCAGATATTTCATCCCTTAGGTGGTGTCCTAGTGTTGGGGCAACAACTTTTCGTCTTATTGAAGACATTGTCTCTGCAAAACCATCACAAACCAAAGCATAAGTCCTGTGATGTTTTGTACCAACAAGATACACATAAAACAATCAAACATCAAACAATAAAATTTCTTAAGTAAAATGATTGAACTAAGTGCAGGGTTGTGTATACAAGGTGGAGGTATGACTATTAGGGTGACCTACGAGTCGTACGGTAGCCTCTTAGTACTAAGGTATCTAAGAAAAATGCATTTTAGAATTAGCTACGCGACACAGGTATGACTTGTAGGGTGTCCTACGAGTCAGGTCGAGTTGATATCTAATTTCAGAGGCATCTTAAGAATTTAATCAAGGCCACAAAACCATTACTATGACTCGTAACAAGTGCTACAAGTCATAGATGAGTCTCGCATAGAAAATGTTAAAGCATGCTGAGTGATTGTTGCCTACTACAAAGGGACACTATGACTCATAAAGTGACCTACGACTCATAGTGGGTCCTCATAGCAAAAAACAGAGAGCACCCAAGAGGCCTCCAACCCTTCCACAAGGACTAACAACTAACCAGAAAGCATCAGGGATTACAAAAAACAAAAGCATAGGCGACACAATGTCAAACCTAAACACTCTTCATTAACAATCATCTCAAGACAAAGTATGAATTTTTCCTTATCTAATCAAAGAACTTCTACTAGTAAAAAGATCAATGCGCATTCAATAGGATACACATGTGTAATTTACCACAAAATAACTATAACACTCCTAACCCAACAATTTCAACACCACATAATTTCCACAAGATAATGACCTATAAAATATGCAACAAAGCACATGGCCATAATATCATACATCAAGGTCACCCAACAAAGGTATAATTCAAGATTTGACCCGTTACAGGGACATAGACAGTTATGCAATATGGTTTTCCCACTTCTACAATTACCATCACATGGTTTTACTAATCATGATCATAAGGCATTCATTCAAGCATCCATAAGACAAGACTATTTCAGAGACAAACCAAAATTAACCACTAGAGCTTACCAGATGAATGGATAAATGAATGATGAGAAGACAAAAAAGCAAGTTGCGTTCTTGGTGCAAAATTCACTTGCTACGGAATGTTAGTGGGTGAATAATTTATGGGATGAATAAAATAGTGAAAAGAGATGATAAGGGGAGTTATAAAGTGAAATGAAACACTTCATAAAGGGACATGAAGAGCCAAAACACGTTAGTCTTTTAATATTCAAATAGTGCATCATTTAAAATTCTGCAGATCAGTCTTATGAAACCCCTATTATGAGTCGTAGCATATCATATGAATAGTAAGTCCTGGTCTTGTAGCAAACCCAATACTTAGGAATTTTGATTTCATACCTGGATACTATGAACCCCACTTATGACTCATAGAGGACTCTATAAATTGTAAGTTTGGCTCATAGTGCAAGTGCCTACTTTTAAGACTTTCTGTATCCTTCTATGAACATGACTATGAGCCTTGGTGATTACTGCAACACGTAGCCTTTCTTGTATATGATTTTTTTAAGCATGAGTTTTATCCACTCTTCAGTTTCTATTTTGTTCCTGCACCCAAATACTTATGATCCACTATAATACAAGTTGACACAATTGGTTCAAAGTCTTAGCAGTCTCAACAAAATATTAACTACCACTAAATAGGCTACACAAATGGAAATGTCTCAAGATAATTGTAAACACAAAAGATGCTTGGGTTGCCTCCTAAGAAGAACCTTGTTTACCGTCGTGGCTTGACTTTACCATATGAATAATCAGACTTCTCCATGAGTACCATCGTTGTTCCTTTTACTCTTCCTTTGTTCATCTTGCACCGTATCTTTTATAGTTGCTCAACAAGCTACCCCATCCTATCACCAAGACTTTACATTCATATAGTTTGTTGTTCCACTTTGTAGTTACATTTGAGGATATAAAAAGTTATCTCCCGGATAATGTCATCTTGATTATTCACCTTGATTAGTACTTGTTCAAGCATATGCTCAATTTGGGTTAGTTTATTAGTAATAGAATGTTGGTATGGTAACCTCGTCTAATGTGCAACATTTTTACTTTTGGGTTTACTTGAGGCTCCCATAGATGCACCAGTAGATGGTCCAAATTACCCTTGAAGGGGTTGGTAGACTTGGGGAACTACAGATAGCTTGTCCATACTCTCAGCAATCTCATTAATTGGTCTTCTTATGAACTACCAACAGTCCCCTCAAAATAATGCATCAGCCTGCCCTTGTTGCTCAGAGGTTAATGCTCGGTAGAAGCTAGCCGCCAATTCATCATTAGTCAGACCATGGTTCTGATTTGCTGCCAAGTACTGCTTATACCTTTTCCAAGCCACTACCAAAGGTTCTCCTGGCACTCTTTTGAAATTACATATGTTGTTCTATATCTTTTGCTTGTTGGACTCCTTATAGAAGTTCATGAGGAAGACTCTATGTACTTCCCCCCAATTAGAGAAAACATCATGTGGTAGAATTGACTACCACTCCGCAACTTCACTCCGAAGAGTCATAGGGAAAACTTGAAGAGCCATGGCCTCCCAAACAGGATGTCTTGTCCCAAGGGTCCCCCCTCAATGTTTGAATGAAATTTTGTAGGTTGATTTGGGGATCTTCAAACTCTTTCCCATAAAATAGAGTGCGCCATAATAACAAAAGTAAAATTACGACTATACTACTACACGGGAAAACACTCTATTTTAGGGATAACTTGGGAATTGTGTTCCCCATGGTTCATTGACTCAATTATCCTAGGTAACATAACTATAATTGAAGAGTAGCATATAGGATGGTAACTTAGGTTCTTCCAGCCCTCTTGTGAAGGTGAAGGTCAAATTTCACCATAGCGCTTTGTTGACAACCATGGTGTGCCAACTATCCATTACCAATCATCCCAGTCAACCTCCCCTTGGTCAGGTTTGGTTAATTAGATGAGAAGACATGGATCGAGTCCTGTCATCTACTTCCCTTTTCCTATTCGTCACTACCTTGGTCAGGATTGTGATAGTAGGCGGGGTTTGGTGTTGGCCACCACCAAACAACAATCATAATGAAGTGAAATAGACAATACATGCAAAACCCTAATCATAGAAATGCAATAAACCTAGTTCATCTCAAGTCAACTACCCATGGTTTCCACAACCCCAAGTTGTGGGTGCTTAGCTACTCATAGCTAAGGCAAAACAAGCAAAAATACACATACAAGACATAAATGAGTGTTTTACCAACAACAGTAAAGAAAGTAGGCACCATAAGTTGGAAACCCACAAGCTTGATTGATCAATAATGAGTACAAGGCAAGATTTGTAATCCCCAAAATAGTTTTTCCAAGAGAAAATAATAAATTAATTTAGAAAAACTAAGAAAGGATTCAAAAGATAGTTGTAAAATGTGTCATGGTCGAACTCTTTTCTAAAACCCTAACTTAAAGTATATATAGTATTCACAAAATAATACTAGAATTTATACAGAAAAGACAGCTGATAGCTGATAAGTCTCACAGGTACGACTCGTAGGATGACCTATGAGTCATAATAGAGGTCTTATATCAGGTTCTTTGCATCTTGGAATAACTGGTACAACCCACGGGTACGAGTCGTTGCTTGAGCTACGACTCATATATTCCTCTCATAGTCTTAGTCTTCAGCTTTTGGTCTAACATCTTGGCTCTCTAATTCCTGCTATGACTCCACCTATATAGGTCATAGTGAAACTTATGACTCGTAGGATGGCCTCGTATGGGTGACCTCTACTTAGCAAATTTCTGAATTTTTGGTCTCTGATTCTTGCTGCGACACACACTATGACACGTAGCTTAGGGTATGACTCGTAAGTGTGCTCGTATGTCCTAAGCTTCAGTAAAATCTGCAACTTGTCTTCAAAATCATGCCAACCTAACGTTTTTGCAAGAAAAACACATAAAAACATAAAAAAGTTGCATTAAGAACTCAATCCCTTGTTTTAGGCATCATATGTGTTGTATTGTGACAGCACATCAATACTTAGTACATTCAAATATGCTAACATATATTTTTGCCTACATCATCTAATCATGTAGAGACCGAATACTACATTCATCCATTGTTTGACGGGTAGATAGAATTTGAGACAGTTGTTGTGGTGAGTCCTATCTTTCAAGGACAAGCCACCATTCATCTACCTATGATGTCTTTTTTATGTTATTCACTTTGAAAGTAAGCATGGGACATGTCTTGGCCCCGTCCCATCTTGTGTCTAGATGCATTGTTGGACATCTTGTAGACTCTTGTCAAATCTTATATTATATGTTGTATTTGGAGATTATGATTATGGTTATCTATTTGATCTGCATACTATGGATTGATTATGAGAATTATGATAAGTATATATGCTTTGATGTGGAAATGTTAAAGGTCCTAAGTACCGAATCGCCCCCCATAGGATGAGTTACACTTGCTTGCCCCTTAGTCTTTATGTGCTACGTGTTATGTGAATCCATATTAATCCTTCTCCCTATAATATCCCCATAGAATTATTCCTACTTTCTTGTCCCTTAGAACTATGTGTTTACTAGTTGTATATACTTCGGAATCGCTGATGTGAATATGCATACTTTGAGGCTTCTTTGGGGACTCTCGGGTTCCCATTCGCTATGTCAGTCCTAGACCTTAGGTCTGGGTCATAATACTATATAGTTGTGTGAAGATATACTATGTTAGAAGATGAGTATATCTATATTACTGTGATTCGTGTTTTATATTGTGCTAGGACTTTTCTGTGTGTAAGTTTATAGTTCTGCAAATTATGGTTGGAATTTAAAGAGTTACTTGTGTTCTTCATGGCATTACCTTAGGTTAGTTCCATTTGTTGAACACCTCGTGTTTGGTTCTCACCCCTTGCTATATTTTTGTATGTTGTGGCCCCGATCTATCTAGCTACACTTTTTTCTTGTTGGATCGAGATTCAGTACTTCTTATGAGGTATTTGCTTATGTCTCCATCAAGCCATGAGGATTCCACTTCTATGTTTCAGTTCTATTTGGGGACTAGCCATTATTTCTTATATTTTATTTGATTATTCTATATATAGAGGCTTATACATGTGACACTAGTTCTTTGGATAGTTGTAGCTTGTTTTTATTCCGTTTATCTTTATGTTTTAGACTATTATCCTCTGTTTTATCTTTATTCATTAAGTTGCTTTGGTATTTGGGTTGATTCACCTTGGTGGGTTATGTGAAAGCCATCGCACTCGATTTTTGGATCATGACAATTTGGCATCAAATCCTAAGGTTCATAGGTTTAATATGTGTACAAACCCAGTCAAGTAGAGTCTTGAGGATCAGAATAGAGATGTTTGTTACTAATCTTTGTGAAGCTATGAAGATTGTTAGAAAACTCTCTTTTGTTTCATTCTAATCAATTCATTTATGAATTTTGTATAAGTGTTAAGTGTTCGTGAGTCCTTTTGACAGATGGCGAGGAGCAGAGCTACTATTGGTATAGGTCTAGGGGTGGGTAGGTAAGGGTAGTGGTCGTGCTTGAGTGAGACCTAAAAGGTAAGGTCGAGAAGCCATATTAACGAGAGACTATGAGTAGCGTATCTCTCCCGACCCAGCTATGTGGCCTAAACAGGAGCAGGTTTCATAGGAGTTTGTTGCAGCCCCCCTCCTCAAGGATACACTTTTGAGGGTCTTGGGTGTGTTAGAGACTTTGGGGTAGGTAGGTAGCCCTCTTGACACTTCTAATACTTCACAAACTTGGGTGAGCATGCAGTCTAGCTCAATCAGAAGTAATATGCTGGCGATCTGAGGTTTTTTTGGTACGGGTGAGCATTAGCCGAGGTCTTTGTCGGTGGTATTCACAAATACATGGTCTATGTAAGATCCTCATGGGTTCTAATCTGAGACATATATATGGTCACAAATGTGTATCATAGGGTAGATATGCATCACAATTATTTGACATTATATTGCAATATGTACATCTCATGACATCCACTTCATCCCATATTATATTTGATTGATATAGTTGTATATTGTTTATGAGATTATATACTTACTATACTCCTGATGTTATGTAAGTGTTGGAGTTATCTATATAATTGTGAGATGAGATACTACACCAAAAAATGATTATATCTATATTACTATGATCCATGTAGCTATTATGATGGGACTTTTCTGAGTGCACATTTGTGGTTCGATGGATTGCGGTTGAGATTTACGAAGTTACTTGTGTTCTTCATGGCTTTACCTTAAGTTATTTCCATTTGTTGAGCATCCCGTGTTTGGTGCTTACCCCTTGCAACACTTCTTTAGGTTGTAAACCCGGTCCATCTTTCTAGACTTCCTTCTTGTTGATTGAGCTTCTGATTCTCTTATGATGTAGCTCCTTATGTCTCCTGCAAGCGTTGAGGATTCCACTTTTATCTTTCAGTTTTATTTGAGGACTAGACATTATGCCTTGTATTTCATTTAAGTATTCTATATATAAAGGCTTGTACATGTGACACCAGTTCTTGGGATAGTTGTAGCTTATTTTTATTCCATTTATCTATATATTTTAGACTGTTATATTCCATTTAATCTTTAATTGTTAAGTTACTTGGGTATTTTGGTTGACTTGCCTTTGTGGGTTAGTTGATTGCCATCACACCAATTTTCAAATCATGATAATTTATTATCAGAGCCTCGGGTTCATAAGTCTCACATGTGTACAAGCCCAGTATAGTAGAGTCTTGAGGATCGGTGCAGAGATGTCTATTACTTATCTTTGAGAGGCTATGATGGCTATTAGGAAACTCTCTCTCATTTCATTCTAATCAATTCGTGTGTGGAATTTGTAAAGTGGTGAGTGTTCATGTGTACTTTTGACAGATGGCGAGGACAAGAGCTATCACTGCTACAGTTGATGGTGGCCGCTCCTAGTGTTGCCATTGAGACCCGAACTAGGGGTAGGGGTCATGCAAGAGGTTACCTAGAGGACAAGCCTGAAGAGCCACACTGGTGAGGGACTATGAGCAGCGTATCTCTCCCGAGCTAACTATAGAGCCCGGATAGGAGCAAGTTTAGTTGGAGTTTGTTATAGGCCCCTAGTCTAAGATACACTTTTGAGGGCTTGGGTGTGATAGAGACTTTGAGGCAAGTAGGTAGCCCAGTTTACACTCCTGGTACTATACAGACTCGGGTGAGGATGTCGCCTCAGTCTAGTAGAGGCAATATCCCAGTGACCCAAGGTCATTTGTGGATGGGTCCGAGGTCTTTTTTGATCGGTGAGGATTAGCCAAAGTCTTTATCAGCGGTGTTCACAGACACATGGTCTATGTGAGACCCCCATGGGTTCCGATCTGAGGCATCATAAGGTAGACATACGTCATGTTTATTTGATTAATATAGATATATATTGTTTATGTGATTGTGTACATACCGTATTCATGATCTTGATGTAAGTGTTAGAGCTAAGCTACAAGATGAGATACTATACTAGAAGATGAGTATCTATATTACTGTGATCCATGTTTTTTGTTGTGCTGGGACTTTTCTGAGTGTAGGTTTGATATTTGGCAGATTGTGGTTGGGATTTAAGGAGTTACATGTTTTCTTCATGGCTTTACCTTAGGTTAGTTCCATTTGTCTAGCACCTTGTGTTTGGTGCTCATCCTTTGCTATATTTTTGTAGGTTGTGAGCCCGATCCATCTGGCCAAACTTTCTTTTTATTGGATCGGGCTTCCGAACTTCTTTTGAGGTAGCTGCTTATGTCTCAACCAAGCCTTGAGGATTACACTTTTATGTTTCAGTTCTATTTGAGAATAAGACATTATACCTTATATTCCAATTGAGTATTCTATATATTGAGGCTTGTTCATGTTACACCAGTTCATAGAATAGTTTTAGCTTATTTTTATTCCACTTATCTATATATTTTAGACTATTATATTTTGTTTTATTTTTAATTGTTAAGTCGATTGGGTATTTTGACTGACTCGCCTCAATGGGTTAGGTGAGCTCCATTACACCGATTTTTGGATAGTGATAATTTGTTATCAGAGCCTTAGGTTCATAAGTCTCGCATGTGTACATGCCCAGTATAATAGAGTCTTGAGGATCAATGTGGAGACGTCCATTACTTATCTTTGCGAGGCTACAAAGGCTATTAGGAAACTCTCTTTTGTTTCATTCTAATCAATTTGTGTATGAATTTTGTAAAAATGTTGAGTGTTTGTGCATCCTTTTGATAGATGGTGAGGACCAAAGCTACTACTACTACAAGTTGATGTGAGGCCACCCCAGATGTTGCCATTGAGACCTCAGCTAGGGGTAAGGGTCGTGCCAGAGGGCGACCTAGAGGCCAAGGTTGAGGAGCCTCATTGGCAAGGGACTATGAGTAGGGTATCTCCCCCAAGCCAGCTATGCAGCCTAGACAAAAGCAGGTCTAAATAGGAGTTTTTTGCAGCCCTCTCACCCCCACCCCCACCCCCACCCCTACACCAAGAACTCATTTGAGGGTCTTGGATCTATTAAAGACTTTGGGCAGGTAGGCAACCCTGTTGACACTCCTGGTACTTCACAGAGTCAGGTGAGGGTGCAACCTCGATATAGAAGAAGTAACATACCAGCAGTCGAAGGTTATTTTCAAATGGATCTAAGGTCTTTTCTAGACGGGTGAGCATTAGCCGAAGTCTTTGTTGCCGATTTGCATAGATACATGGTGACTCCATGGGTTTAAATCAGTGGCATGTATGTGGTAACGGATGTGTATCATAGGGCAGATATGTATGATGATTATTTGACATTGCATTACATTGTGTACATCTCATAGCAACCACATCATCCCTTATCATATCTGATTGATATAGCTGTACATTATTTATGAGATTGTGTATTTACTATATTCTTGATCTTGATGTAAGTGTTGGAGCTATGAACTAGAAGATGAGATACTATGCTAGAAGATGTGTATATCTATATTACTGTGATCCATGGAACTTTTCTGAGTGCACATTTGAAATTCAGTGGATTGTAGTTCAAATTTGAGGAGTTACTTGTTTTCTTCATAGTTTTACCTTAGGTTAGTTCCTTTTGATGAACTCCCCTTTTTTGGTACTCACCCCTTGCTACATTTTTGTAGGTTGTAAGCCCAGTCCATCTTGCTAGACTTTCTTCTTGTTGGATCGGAGTTCCAAACTTCTTGTGAGGTAGCTGCTTATGTCTCAAGCAAGCCTAAGGATTCCACTTTTTTGTTTCAGTTCTATTTGAGTACTAGACATTATGCCTTGTATTTCAATTGAGTATTCTCTATATAGAGGTTTGTACCTATGACACCAGCTCTTGGGATAGTTCTATATTTTATTCCTATTATATATATATATATGTATATATATATATATATATCTTAGATTATTATCTTCCATTTTATCTTTACTTGTTAAGTTGCTTTAGTATTAAGGCTGACTTGCCTTTGTGGGTTAGGTAAATGCCATCATACCTGATTTTTGGATCTTGACAATTTTTCGTATGAGCCTTAGGTTCATAAGTCTCACATGTGTACAAGCCTAATCTAGTAAAGTCTTAAGGATTGATGCGAAGACGTTCGTTACATATCTTTGAGAGACTATGAAGACTGTTAGGAAACTCTCTTTTGTTTCATTATAATCAATTTGTGCATAGATTTTGTATAAGTATTGTTTGTTCATGAGTCTTTTTGACATACGGCAAGGAGTAGAGCTACTATTAGTATAGGTCGAGGGGAGGTCGCCTCTAATGTTGCAATTGAGACCCCAGTTAGGGGTAGGGTCATACCCGAGGGTGACCTAGAGGCTATGGCTGAGGAACTATATTGGCGAGGGACTATGAGCAATGTATCTCTCCCGATCCAACTATGGAGCCTTAACAGAAGCAAGTTTCACAGAAGTTTGTTGCAGACCCCTTCTTGAAGGATAAACTTTTGAGGGTCTTAGGTATGTTAGAGACTTTGGGCTAGGCAACTAGCCTTGTTTACCTTCACGAATGAATGTCGGACAGATATTTGAATGTTCACTAGGGTTAGCAGGGAGTCTGCTAGACAGACATTATCGAATAGCACCTTTTGATGAGAGATATGAACAAGAAGCTTCAAGAAAACTAGTGTTTTCGGAATTATATAAAGCCAGTAAGAAAATAGCGAATCCATGGGTATTTGAACCCGAATATCCAGGAAAAAGCAAAATATTTGATGGAAGGACGGGGAATCCTTTTGAACAACCTGTTATAATAGGAAAGCCTTATATTTTGAAATTAATTCATCAAGTTGATGATAAAATCACAGACTCGGGTGAGGGTCCAACCTCGATCGAGCAGAGGTAATATATCGGCAGTCCAAGGTCATTTCTGGATGGGTTCAAGGTCTTTTACGGATAGGTAAGCATTAGCCAAAGTCTTTACCAAGGGTGTTTGCGGATACATGGTCTATGTGATACCCCCATGGGTTCTAATTTGACACGTATATATGGCTACAAATATGTAACATAGGGCAGACATGCATCATGATTTTTTGACATTACATTGTATTGTGTACATCTCATGGCATCCACTTTATTCTATATTATATCTGATTGATATAGCTATATATTATTTATGAGATTGTGTATTTACTGTGTTCCTGATCTTATGTAAGTGTTAAGTTATCTATATACTTGTGAGATGAGATACTATCCAAAAAACTGAGTATATTTATATTACCATGATCAATGTATTATATTATACTGGGACTTTTCGAAGTGCAGGTTTGTAGTTCGGCAGATTATGGTTAGGATATAAGGAGTTACTTGTGTTTTTCATGGCTTTACATTAGGTTAGTTCTATTTGCTGAGCACCTCATGTTTGGTGCTCATACCTTGCTACATTTTTGTAGGTTGTGAGCTTGGTGTAACTTGTTCCTTCTTGTTTGATTGAGCTTCTGATTTTCTTATGAGGTAGCTACTTATGTCTCTAGCAAGCCTTGAGGATTCCACTTTTATGTTTCAGTTTTATTTAAGGACTAGACATTATGACTTGTATTTCATTTGAGTATTCTATATATAGAGGCTTATACATGTGACACAAGTTTGTGAGATAGTTGTAGCTTTTTTTTTTATTATGCTTATCTATCTATTTTAGATTGTTATACTCCATTATATTGTTAATTGGTAAGTTGCTTAGTTATTTTGGCTGACTCGCCTCTATGGGTTAGGTGAGTGCCATCACACCGATTTTTGGATCGCAACAATTTGTTATCAAAGCCTTAGTTTCATAGGTGTCACTGTGTACAAGCCCAATCTAGTAGAGTCTTGAGGATTGATGCGGAGACATTTGTTACTTATCTTTGACTCTATGAAGACTGTTAGAAAACTCTCTTTTGCTTCATTCTAATCAATTCGTGCGTGGAGTTTGTATAAGTGTTGAGTGTTCGTATGTCGTTTTGATAGATGGCAAGGACCAGAGCTACTGCTGCTACAAGTCGAGGGGAAGCCACCCCTGATGTTACCATTAAGACCCCATCTAGGGGTAGGGGTTGTGCCAGAGGGCGACCAAGGGGTTGAGGCCGAGGAGCCGCACTAGAGAGGGACTATGAGTAGGGTATCTCCCTCGAGACAGCTATGGATCCTAGACAAAAGCAGGTTTAACCAGAGTTTGTTGCAACCCCCACCTCGAGATATACTTTTAAGGGTCTTTGGTTTGTTAGAGACTTTGGCGCAAGCAGGTATCCCTGTTGACACTCCTGGTACTTCACAAACTCGGGTGAGGGTGCAGCCTTGGTCTAGCAAAGGTAATATGCCAATGGTTCGAGGTCATTATCGGATGGGTTCGAGATTGTTTCTAGATAGGTGAGCATTAACCGAAGTCTTTGCTGGCAGTGTTCACAGATAGATGGTCTATGTGAGACCCTTATAGGTTTTGATCTAAGGCATATATATGGTAGCGGATATATATCGTATGGCAGACATGTATCATGATTATTTGACATTGCATTACATTATGTATATCTCATGGCATCCACTTCATCCCATATCATATCTGATTGATATAGCTATATATTATTTATGAAATTGTGTACTTACTATATTCCTAATCTTGATGTAAGTGTTAGAGTTATGCTAGAAGATGAGTATATCTATATTACTGTGATCCATGTGCTGGAACTTTTCTGAGTACAAGTTTGAAAATCAGTGGATTATGATTGTGATTTAATGAGTTACTTGTTTTTTTCATGGCTTTACCTTAGGATAGTTCTATTTGCTGAGCACTCCATGTTTAGTGTTCACCCCTTCCTATATCTTTATTGGTTATGAGCTTGGTCTATCTTGCAAGACTTTCTTTTTGTTGGATCGGGCTTCCAAACTTCAGGTGAGGTAGTTGCTTATGCCTCAAGCAAGCCTTGAGGATTCCACTTTTATGTTTCAGTTCTGTTTACGGATCAGATAATATGCCTTGTATTTTAATTGAATGTTCTATATGTAGAGGCTTATACATGTGACACCAGCTCTTGGGATAGTTGTAGCTTGTTTTTATCCAACTTACCTATATATTATAGACCAATATATTCTATTTTATGTTTAATTGTTAAGTCACTTAGGTATTTTGGCTAACTTGCCTCTGTGGGTTAGGTGAGCTACGTCATAAATATTTGGATCGTGACAATATGTTATCACAGCTTTAGTTTCATAAGTCTCACATGTGTACAAGCCTAGTCTAGTAGATTCTTGAGGATCGATGCAGAGACTTCCATGAATTATCTTTGAAAGGCTATTAAGACTGTTAGTAAACTCTCTTTCATTTCATTCTAATCAATTCGTGCAAGGATTTTGTATAAGTGCTAAGTGTTCAGGTGTCCTATTGACATATGGTGAGGGCCAGAGCTACTGCTGCTACAAGTCGAGGGGAGGCCACCCCTGATGTTGCCATTGAGACCCCAGCTAGTGCTAGGTGTCATGCTAGAGGGCGACCTAGAGAAGTCGAGGAGCTGCACTGGCTAGGGACTGTAAATAGCGTATCTCCCCCAAGCCAGCTACGGAGCCAAGACAAAAGCAGGTTGAACCAGAGTTTGTTGCATCCCCCTACTCTAGGATAAACTTTTGTGGGTCTTGGGTGTGGTAGAGACTTTGTCACAGGCATATAGCCCTGATGACACTCCTGGTACTTCACAGACTCGGGTGAGGGTTCAACCTCTGTCTAGCAGAGGTAATATGTTGGTGGTTCGAGGTCATTTTCAAATGGGTCTGAGGTTTTTTTTGGACAGGTCAGCATTAGCGAAAGTCTTTGCGAAGGGTATTCACAGATACGTGGTCTATGTGAGACCCCTATAGGTTCTGATTTGAGGCATATATATGGTAGCGGATGTGTATCGTAGAATAGACATGCATCACGATTATCTGACATTGCATTGCATTATGCACATCTCATGGCATCCACTTCATCCCATGTCATATCTGATGGATATAGTTATATATTGCTTATAAGATTGTGTACTTACTGTATTCCTGATCTTGATGTAAGTGCTCGAGCTATGCTAGAATATGATATACTATGCTAGAAGATGAGTATATATGTATTACTATGATCCATGTTTGTGTTGTGTTGGGACTTTTCTGAGTGCAGGTTTGAAATTCCATGGATTCTAGTTGGGATTTAAGGAGTTACTTATTTTCTTCATGGCTTTACGTTAGATTAGTTCCATTTGTTGATCACCCCATGTTTGGTGCTCACCCCTTGCTACCTTTTTATAGATTGGGAGCTCAATCCATCTTGCAAGACATTTTTCTTATTGGATCGGGCTTTTGAACTTCTTGTGAGGTAGTTGCTTATGTCTCAAACAAGCTTTGTGGATTCCACTTTTATGTTTTAGTTCTGTGTGAGGACTAGAAATTATGTTATGTATTTCAATTGAGTATTATATATATAAAGGCTTGTACATGTGACACCAGTTCTTAGGATAGTTGTAGCTTGTTTTTATTCCGCTTATCTATATATTTTAGACCGTTATACTTTGTTTCATCTTTAATTGTTAAGTCGCTTAGGTATTTTGGCTGACTCGCCTCTATTTGGTTAGGTGAGCTCGATCATATTGATTTTTGTAACGTTATAATTTATTATCAGAGCCTCAGGTTCATAGGTCTCATATGTGTATAAACCCAGTTTGGTAGAGTCTTGAGGATTGGTGTAGAGATGTCCATTATATATCTTTGAGAGGCTATGAAAACTATTAGCAAATTCTCTTTTGTTTCATTCTAATCAATTCATGCGTGGATTTTGTATAAGTGTTGAGTGTTCGTGTGTTCTTTTGACAGTTGGCGAGGACTATAACTACTGCTGCTATAGGTCGAGGGGAAGTCATCCCTGATGTTGCCATCGAGACTCCAGTTTAGAGTAGGAGTCGTGCCCAAGGGAAATCTAGAGGTCGAGACTGAGCTGCCATAATGATAAGGGGCTATGCGTGGGGTATCTCCCCCGGCCAGTTATGGATCCTATACAGTAGCAGGTTTCATAGGAGTTTGTTGCACCCCCGCACCCCAACTCCAAGATATACTTTTGAGGGTCTTAATTATGTTAGAGACTTTGGGGCAGGCAAGTTGCCCTGTTGACACTCGTGGTACTTCACAGACTCGGGTGAGGATGGATCTTCGGTCGAGTAGAGGTGATAAGCCAAGCGGTCCGAGGTCATTTTCGATTCTGAGGTCTTTTTTTGAATAGGTGAGCATTAGCAGAGGTCTTTGTCGACAGTGTTCACGGATACATGGTATATGCGAGACCCCCATGAGATCTGATCTGAGGCATATATATGGTCAACGAATGTGTATCATAGGCAGACATGCATCATGATTATTTGACATTGCATTGCATTGTGTACATCACATGGCATCCATTTCATCCCATATCATATCTAATTGATATATTTGTATATTATTTATGAGATTGTATACTTATTGTATTCCTGATCTTGTTGTAAGTGTTGGAGCTATCTATATACTTGTGTGATGAGATATTATGCTAGAAGATGAGTATTTCTATATTATTGTGATCTGTGTATTATATTATGTTAGGATTTTTCTGAGTACGGGTTTGTAGTTCGTCCTATTATGGTTGGGATTTAAGGAGTTAGTTGTGTTATTCATGGCTTTACCTTTGGTTAATCCCATTTGCTTAGCAGCTCATGTTTGGTGCTCATCCCTTGCTATATTTCTGTGGGTTGTGACCCTGACCCATCTTGCTAGACTTTTCTTTGTGTTGGATCGAACTTCTGAACTTCTTGTGAGCTAGCTATTTCTTTCTTCAGCAAGCCTTGAGGATTCCACTTTTATGTTTCACTTCTATTTGATTACTAGACATCATGCCTTATATTTCGTTTGAGTATTCTCTCTCTATATATATATAGGCTTGTACATGTGTACTAGTGATTGAGATAGTTATAGCTTGTTATTATTTTTCTTTTTTATATATTTTAGATTGTTATGCTCCATTTATCTTTATTTGTTAAGTTGCTTTTGTATTTGGGCTGACTCACCTTGGTGGGTCAGATGAGAGCCGTTACACCTAATTTTCAGATCGTGAAAATTTGGTTTCAGAGCCTCAGGTTCATAGGTCTCACATGTGTACAACCCCAGTCTAGTAGAGTCCTGAGGATCAGTGCGGAGACACCTATTACTTATCTTTGAGAGGCTATAAACACTTTTAGGAAACTCTCTTTTGTTTCATTTTAATCAATTTGTGCATCGATTTTGTATAAGTGTTGAGTGCTCATGTGTCCTTTTGATAAATGGTGAGGAGCAGAGCTACTACTGCTACAAGTTGAGGGAAAGATGCCCCTAATGTTGCCATTGGGACCCCAGCAAGGGGTAGATATCGTGCCTGAGGCCGACCTAGAGGCCGAGGCCGAGGAGTTGCACTAGTGAGGGATTATGAGCAGGGATTCTCCCCTAAGCCAACTATGGAGCCTAGACAGGAGCAACTTTCACAGGCATTTGTTGCAGCCTCTCCCGCCTACTCTTGGATACACTTTTAAGTGTTTTGAATGTGTTAGAGACTTTTGGGCAGGCAGGTAGCCCTATTGACACTCCTGGTACTTCACAGACTAAGGTAAGGGTGCAACCTCAATCGAGTTGGGGTAATATGTCGGTGGTCCAAGGTTATTTTTAGACGAGTCTGTGGTCTTTTCCAAATGGGTGAGCATTAGCTGAGGCCTTTGCTAGCAGTGTTTATAATACATGGTTTATGTGAGACCCCCATGGGTTCCAATCTGAGGCATATATATGGTCAACGGATTTATATCGTAGGACAGACATGCATCACGTATTTGATATTACATTATATTGTGTACATCTCATGGCATCCCATATCATATCTGATTGATATAATTATTTATTATTTTTGAGATTGTGCACTTACTGTATTTCTGATCTTGGTGTAAGTGTTGGAGCAATCTATATAATTGTGTAATTAGACAGTATGCTAGAATATGAGTATATCTATATTACTGTGATCCATGTATTATATTCTGCTGGTACTTTTCTGAGTGTAGGTTTGTAGTTAGGCAGATTGTGGTTAGAATTTAAGGAGTAACTTGTGTTCTTCATTGCTCTACCTAAGGTTAGTTCATCTGTTGAGCACCCTGTGTTTGGTGCTCACCCCTTGCTAGGTTTTTATAAGTTGTAAGCCTAGTCTATCTTGCTAGACTTCCTTTTCTTGTTAGATCGAACTTCCAAATTTCTTGTGAGGTAGTTGTTTATGTCTCCAGCAGTCCTTGAGCATTACACTTTTATGTTTTAGTTTTATTTGAGGACTAGACATTATACCTTGTATTTCATTTGAGTATTCTATATATAGAGGCTTGTACATGTGACACCAGTCCTTGGGATAGTTATAGGTTGTTTTTATTCCACTTATCTTTATATTTTAGATTGTTATCCTCTGTTTTATCTTTATTGGGTATTTGGTCTGACTAATCTTGGTGGATTATATGATTGCCATCATACCAAGTTCTTGGGTCGTGACAATTTGGTATCAAAGCCTCAGGTTCATAGGTCTCACATATGGGCAAGCCCAGTCTAGTAGAGTCTTGAGGATCGGTGCAGAGATATTCGTTGCTTATCTTTGAGAGGCTATGAAGACTATAAGAAAACTCTCTTTTGTTTCATCCTAATCATTTTGTATGTGGATTTTATATAAGAGTTGAGTATTCGTGTGTCCTATTGACAAATGGCGAGAACCAGAGCTACAGCTTATACGGATTAAGGAAAGGTTGCCCCTGATGATTCCATTGAGACCCCAACTAGGGGTAGAGCTCATGTTCGAGGGTGAGCTAGAGTCTGGGACCGAGGAGCCACTCTGGCGAGAGACTATGAGTGACATATTTCCCCTAAGACATCTATGGAGCCTAGACAAAAGCAGGTTTCACAAGAGTTTGTTGCAGCCCCTTACTCCAGATACACTTTTGAGGGTCTTGGCTGTGTAAGAGACTTTGGAGCAGGCAGGTAGCCCAATTGACACTCCTGATACTTCACATACTCAGGTGAGGGTGCAGTCTCGGTTGATCAAAGATAATATTCCAGCAGTTTGAGGTCTTTTTCAGACAAGTGAGCATTAGCCGAGGTCTTTTCTGGTGGTGTTCATGGATATATAGTCTATGTGAGACCCCCATGGGTTCCAATTTGAGGCATATATATGGTTAGAGTATATGTGTCATAAGGCGGACATGCATCATGATTATTTGACATTGCATTGCATTGTGCACATCTCATGGCATCCACTCCATCCCATATCATATTTGATTGATATAGCTGTATATTGTTTATGACATTGTGTACATACTATATTCCTTATCTTGATGTAAGTGTTAGAGCAATCTATATACTTGTGTGATGAGATACTATGCTACAAGATAAGTGTATCTATATTACTATGATCCGTGTATCATATATTGCTTGGACTTTTCTGAGTGCAGGTTTGTAGTTTGGCGGATTGTGATATGGATTTAAGGGGTTACTTGTGTTCTTCATGGCTTTACCTTAAGTTAGTTCTATTTGTTGAGCACCCCATTTTTGGTGCTCACCCCTTGCTATATTTTTGTAGGTTGTGAGCGTGGTCCATCTTTCTTATTGGATCAAGCTTCCAGATTTCTTGTGAGGTAGCTCTTATGTCTCCAGCAAGCCTTGAGGATTCCATTTTTATGTTTCAATTCTATTTGAGGACTACACATTATGCCTTGTATTTCATTTAAGTATTATAGATATAGAGGCTTACATATGTGACACCAGTTCTTGGGATAGTTATAGCTTGTTTTTATTCTACTTATCTATATATTTTAGATTATTATCCTCTATTTTATCTTTATTTGTAAAGTTGCTTGGGTATTTGGGCTGACTCACCTTGGTCAGTTAGGTAAGTGTCATCACACCCGATTTTTGGATCATGATAATTTGGTATTAGAGCCTCAGGTCCATAGATCTCATATATGTACGAGTCTAGTCTAGTAGAGTCTTGTGGATCCGTGTGGAGACGCCAGTTACTTATCTTTGAGAGGCTATGAAGACTATTATGAAACTCTCTTTCGTTTCATTCTAATTAATTCGTTCATGGATTTTGTATAAGTGTTGAGTGTTCGTGTGTCCTTTTGGCAGATGGCATGGACCAGAGCTACTGCTGGAACAAGTCGAGGGAAAGTTGCCCCTAATGTGTCACACCCTACCCTAGGGTCGTGACCAGTGCCCGATAGGGACACGCAAACACTTACCAAGCCAAATTCCTTTATAACCTAGCCAGAAATTCTATAGAAATTTCGGCAGAGTTTCCTCTGTTTTATTGACTAACCGCACCTGCAAAAAAAAAAGATCTAGCAGCTTCCCAGACAGTAGGGCATATGCATATATATATATATACCGAGTATATAAAGCGTTAAAGGATATGTAAAACGGTAATGCAAACCTGAATGACAGTAACAATCCACAATAGAGATAGGAGAATCAAATCAAG
>JAOTQJ010176107.1:0-24141 GCA_025642045.1 Solanum sejunctum
TATGCTAAGCTATACCTCAAAGAGATAGTCAGACTACATGGAGTCCCAATCTCCATTATATCTAATTGAGGACGTCAATTCATTGCAAAGTTTTAGAAGTCCTTCCAACGGAGCTTACGGACACAAGTAAATTTGAGTAGAACATTTCACCCTCAAACAGATGGTTAAGCAGAATGCACCATTCATACATTTAAAGATATGATGCGAGCTTGTGCATTGGACTTTAAAGGTAGTTAGGTGGACGATTTGCCAATTATTGAGTTTACCTATAACAATAGCTACCACATAAGTATCAAGATGGCACCTTATTAAACTTTGTATGGAAGGAATTGTAGATCACTAATTAGGTGGTTTGAAGTAGGGGAAACCACCTTATTTTTTCCAGATCTAGTACAACAATCCATGGAAAAAGTTATGGTGATATAGCAGCGACTAAAAATAGCCTAAAGTCGGCACAAATCATATGCGGATGCCAGGAGAAGAGGACTAGAATTTTCAGTATCTAATTGGGTATTTTTAATGGTGTCTCCAATGAAGGGGGTTATGAGATTTGGTAAGAAGGGAAAATTGAGTCCACGCTACATAGGGCCATATCAGATTATTAAGAAGTTTGGTAGGTTGCATATGAACTAGAGTTACCCCAAGAGCTTTCAATGGTTTATCCAGTTTTTCATGTCTCAATGCTTCGTAAATGTGTAGGTGACCCATCACGTATAATTCCTATTGAGGATGTGCAGGTTACAGAAGATCTCACCTATGAAGAGGTACCTGTTGCTATTCTAGATCGTCAAGTTAAGAAGCTAAGGAACAAAGAAATAGCTTTAGTTAAAGTACTTTGGAGGAACCAGCAAGTAGAAGAGATAACATGGGAGGTTGAGGACACGATGAAATCAAAGTACCCTTACTTATTTGAGGCTAAATAGGAATTCTAACACACAGAATTTGGACACTAATAGGTACATGTGATTGAATACTTAATATGTTGTAAAAAGTTTGTGTAAGTACAGGGTTAAACTTGGTTAAGCTATCCAATTGTGCTAACGTTCGAGGACAAATGTTCCAAAGAGGGGGAGGGGGTAACACCCCAAACCTTAAAATACTAGTACAATTAAAATGAAACATAACATGGTTTGGTCAAATTAGTGCTAATTTTTAAAAGTGCTTGAATCTTGTGTTAATGGGCTACATGTGCGTCTAACGCATAAGAGGGTCGAGAGTATGTATGTTTTGTGTTGAATTGAGTACATTACGGCCTTAAAATGAAGTGAGAGAATAGAGGTGCTTGTAGGACTTAGGAAGCAAGTAGGTGAGTCACCTACTTGCTTAACTTAAATTTGTTAGTTAAATGGAGATGAGGCACGACGTCGAATTTATCCAAGCTCGATTTTGAGTAAAGTCCATGTTAAGAGTGTAAATTTGGGCCATATTTTAATATTATAAATGGGTTATACGATCATCCAAATGAGAATATTAAAAAGGTCCCAAATACATCACAACCCACTTGTCTAATTGGACCCAAAACTATGTGAAGAGAAAATTGAAAAATAGGCAGCCCAAGCCCATCAACTTGGAGACCCATTTAGGCCCAAGTGTGAGGGCCAAGATGGTGGATAACCAGATTCATTATATGTGGTGTGAGGTGTTCAAAAAATCAAGTGAAGGTCGGCCAAAGACTTCTTTATAAAGAGCTCCAAAGTAGCTCTACAATTCAATCTTAACTTGAACTCACAAAAAAAGACAGATTTGTCTTCAAAGTTCTCTCAACATTTCTTCACATTGTAAAGCAGCTAAAAGGGACTTCTAGGGTTCTTGGATAAGACCTAAACCTTGAAGTAAGTGGTAAGAAAGTTTACACATGTGTTTAGTATGGTTTTATTATGAAAAACAAGAAGTATATGCTAGTATGTTGGTGTTGGAAAATCTGGACAGATTCTGTCCTGAAAGTTGCTGCACCTTTTCCTTTTGTTTTGGTGATTTATCTATGGTTTATAATTTGTATTATGAATAAAACTTGTTTTCCTTAACATGGTTTTAGTTATAAGCATAACCATAAGGTTTCTGCCATGACTTTGGTTTCATTTAACAAGCTCATTTTATTGTGTTATCTTAAGTGTCATGTTGATTGGAACTTGAGGGCTGTTGTATGTAAGGCTATTAGCTCACGTCCTTCATGACTTCTTAAGTGCTATTGTAAGACTATTTTAGGTCTATTTATATGTAAATGTTGCTGGAACACTTTAGTTAAAGTTGGAATAGGTTTGGAGTTGTCGACATCGAAATGTAGCGAAGGGAGGTAACATTATGCTATCCATTTTTAGGTTGTGTAGAATTGTTATGTGTTGTACTTTGTGGGCTATTGTAAGGCTGTTATGACATTAAAATAGGTTGTACATGATTTTTACATGCTAATGTTTATTCAAAAATATGATTAGGGGCGAAAAGGTTAAAAGAATACGCTCGGGTTTATAATCACTCGCTTGCTGCCCATGTATTGTTTTCTTATGTGGTTGGGATGCCAAGGTGTATTTATTGGCTATTGATGCAAGTTTTATCACCTACTATGTTGTAGATAAATATTTGGAGGAAGGTAAGTTTGTCTTGAGGTAGTAACGAGGCCATACAACGAGGTTTGTAAGGTTACTTGATTTCGTATCACTTAGCATAAAGCATAGATCTCTCCTTGGTACATAAAGGCATTCACCAACTCCAACACAACCATTAACCATGTCTCCACTCTTTTACATGTTCATATGATTCCATACATAGTCCCCTTTAAAATTGTATACATGTTTGCATACCAAGTTACATGAGTTCTTGTTCCGGAGTAAAGTTCACGAGTTGTCCATTTCATACGTACTTCATCATTTGTGTAATGTAGTCTTTTCATTGTCATGTTGTATTGTGTGATTATCCACATGTTACATGTTACATAAACAGTCCTATAGCTCCAATATTATGGCCACCAAAAGCATCATCTCAAAGGTAATTAAAAGATAATGTATACAATGTTTGGTAGGTGGTAGCCCAAGGGGTGGAGATAGTACCTAGCCAGGTATGATCCTAGCAACGGGGGGTAGCCCGAGGGGTTGACTATAACCTAGCCAGGGACAAACTCGATAAAGTTTCACAACTGATCAGTTGGTCATTTATTTTACAGCTGTGCACATATTATACAGTAAAGGTAAAGTAATATAAAGAACATAAAGGACATGATTCCACAGTATGGCCAAAGGTGGTCCCAAATCTTACACCGGTGCGTAGTTTCATTTGAGTTGTTACTTTATATATACAGTATATCTTGCCTTATCTACTCAGTATATTATCTTGTACTGATGTACCTTACGGGAAACTTGCATTTCATGCTATAAGTACAGGTGCTAATAGATCTCCCAGTAGAAGTACAGGACATTCAGCAGTTGTTACTAAGCTCCAGGTTGCTTCAGGGATTTGTATATGTCTAGAGCTTACATGTTTTTATTCCATAATTTGTTGTGGTGGGTCATTTCCCAACCCTTATCAGACGTTTTTCTTTATTTAGAGGCTTTGTAGACTATGTAAAGTAAAGTATGGTCATGTCTAGTACTTTAAATACCATGGCTCCAATGGCCTAGTCATATACAGTTCCTTTTGACTTGTTATCACTGTTTATCTGCTTTAAGGCATATCAAAGATAGAAATCTCTTATAATATGTATAGAGAGCACATAGATACAGGTTGTTTCTTCCAAGCCTTATCGGCAACAGGTGCTAGTCCACCCTAACGGGACTTTGGGGCATGACAATGACAGGCCCACAAGGTGGACCTACTGTAGATTTGTACTTAGATGTGATCCCAATATTTTCTACAGGGTTAGAAAACTCGTTCGGGAATTTTTTAGTCAAAAATCTCAAAAATTTGCCAAAGTTCGCGTCGTGGACTTTGTTCCTCAAAGTGTAAATTTTACAATTTTTTCATGAGGAGCATTCCAGACTTTTACCAATCCCTCCTAAACATAAAACACAATCAATATAGGTGGTTTTGAGCATAAAAAGGGGTTTTAACCCATTCCTAGGCTTTTCTGAACATTCTAACAAAAGACCTACGGATAAAGAGAAGAGGCAAGAGCTAGGATTTGGATATTTCAAGATAGACTGGTGTCAAGTTGATTGTCTACCTCTATTCCAGGTATGTAAGGCTAAACTAAAACATGAGAATGTTCTTCTTTGTGCCCCCATTGATAGTAATAGAGGAGTTAATAGAATAATAAATCTACATAGATGTTTTTTGAATACATTCTTGCAAATCATATATATATTATATGTATTTTCATGTGTTGATGATCATCATAAACTTAATTTACTGATTTAATGTTCTTACATGAGTTATTTTCACAAACCCTTTATATTACTTTGTAAAAGAATGCATGAATGATCCTAGGGATTGATTCTAGAGACTTCACTTGAGTATGTTGAATGTGATTGTGATGTAAGCATGATAATGAGTTAAAAGCGCTTGATGATCCCATGAGTATTCATAATAGAACTCCAACATTTTGTCTAACTAACTTCTTCTTAAAGACGATCTAAATCATGGAGTTCTTAAATGAGGATTGAGTTGATGAGATAATTGAGATGATAGGCTGGAAACCCCAATTGAGTTGAGTTAATAAGATGATGAGTGTATCCATGAGACTAATTAAGATGATTGATTGAGATGGATGAGCTTATGAGCATTGAGTCTCTAAGAGGAGTATGAAGCACCAAAATAAGTATGAGTAAGTCTAACTCGCACTCATTAACAACGTCACCAAGCGTAGGTGAGGATTGAACCATCACATCAGAGGTTCCCTCTTAAAGTAAAGTCCCTAAAATCAATAGAGGACTTTAAGGGCCAGATCCCTTGTCGATCGGAGTTGTTCTTTAACTGGCAAGTATAAAATGGTTATCGTAACATCAACAGGATTATTGTAGAATCACTGGCTCATAAGTGCTTATTGTCGAATAAGAGAAACACCCAAATAGGTTCTATACCGATAGCACTCTTAGTCAAGTTTATTGATGACATTAGAACGAATGGTATTGATAGGTCATTGTCTACTCTTTATTCTTTCTTTAGATAGATATTTGACATTCTAATTGAGTATTTTCTTAATTGATGTTATTCTATATTATTCTACCTATATCTTTCATTCAGCCATTTTACATAATCATACATTCCACGTATTGACGTACCTTTGGTATGCATCAATTAATGATGCAGAGGGAGGTACTAGAAATCATCAACAAGAGCATTATTGAGGATCTACCGCAGTCAGCTGAGTTCGTGAGCTTCCTTTACTTCGGAGGATCATTTTTTTATTTTCATCTAGCCTTCTAGAGTTAGACTTGAGTTAATTTTTTTTGAGGTAGCCATGGTTCTGTTATTGTTACCAATTGATAGTGATAGAGGCTTCATAGACTATAGTTGAGTTATTGACTTAAGATCTTGTTGAGCTAGTTTCTCCCATACTAGCCTCTTTATTTGATATGAAATTTGAAACTTGGAATGTCCACTACTTATTATCTTAGTCTTCTGTTGAAATGCTATGTATGTTGAGTGAATGAATATGATGGGGCCAAGTGGTTCTCTTGGAAATTAGCAATAGTCTCTCGGTGCCGGTCATGTCTAGGGTACCCTCCGGGGGCATGACAACTTCTATCACTTAACATGAATGTAAAAGATAACACATAAACTCAAATTATAAGTGCATTTTGAACTGCTCTATTTAGAATTAAATTTTCAATTCTATTATAAAATTTTCTACACATATACTATATATAGTTATATGCTAATTTATTTTTTAGCCTCCATATTTTTATTTTATTTTAATATTTTTCTTTTACTGTTGGTTGGTTATCAAAAATTTTAAATTGTAATTACGCATTTGTCAAAAATTTTAAATTTATTTATTTATCTAACTGCTAATAATTGTAACGACCCTAAAAAAATGTGCTTGAAAATGTTCCTCGGAATGTTCAAAATTGTAAATTCCATATATCTCAAAATTCATGTGCGATATCAAAAATTTGACTTCATATTCTTGTTCAGGGGGTCAAAATTATGGGGAAAAAGGTCTAACCTCAATTTTAGAGCAATCAAATCAAAATCTAATTTTTTTAAATTTTTATTTCCACAGACAATCCACGATAGCACCACAATGCATAGTTGTAGTGGATATGTGTTAGTTTGGCCTCCGCGACAGGTCCGCGTTATGGACCTTTGTAGTTTGTTACTATTGATTTCATCTTGGTCCAAGGCTTTGGGGACTTGGGCCTAGGTGTTTCCAAATGTATTTTTACCTATACTTAGCCTTATTTCACCCTCATATCATCCTAAATATTTTCCAATACTCACCAGAACACGACCATATTTTCACTCCAAAATTCAAGCCTCAAAATCCTCATCTAGAACTAAGGATTTCCTTCAAGCTTCAAGCCTCCATTTTCAATCTTCACCAAGAACTTCTCCAAAGTTATGATATATGGTTTTGAACCATTGGTCCCTTTCACCCATGATGCCTAAGTCTCCTTTTTACTAATATTGCATGATATAAAGTTGATTTTACATGTGGGTGTTGTATATTAAGAAATTTACTACACAGTGATTTGAGTTCATGAATGTATGGTTGTTTTAGCATGTTTTGAGTTCTAAATCTTGGACCTAATGTTTGACTTGATGAGAGCTTTTCATGTGAATGTCTTGGGGGTGTTACAAGGTGTTTATTGATGGTTGTACAATAGATTTTCTTGCATGATTTTATCTTTTATTTGGATGGTCTTTAACCCCCATTACACACCCGTAAGTTGTTTGATAAAATGTCTGGCTAGGGTTTCTTGAGGAAATGAAGGTCCAAGGCATGATATATGATATGAATGATTTTATGATGATGAAATAAGCTTATGTATATGATATACTCTATATAAAGTATTACATTAGACCATATCTTATCCTGAGGGGAGGGCAAGAGCCTGAGTAACCATGTCGGGGGTTTATAGTCATCAACCATGTGAGAGGTTTATATGTCATCATAATGTTGGTGAGGTGTAATTACCATCAACCACATTAGGGATTTAGACCACACAACCACCAAGAAATTTATACCTTAAATAGCTAGCATGGTCTCTTCTTCACATATGACATCCTATATGAGCATGAATTACTTAAGCATTGAATATATATGCCATATTGTTATATTATGTCTATTTCTTAACATGATACATTTTGATTATGATGCCTACTTATTGTTGCATTGCATCCTACATACTTAGTACATTCAAATGTACTAAAGCATACTCTATGCCTACATGATGTCGCCATGTAGGAACCGGTGCCCAAGTTGATCCTCCTCCTCCACGTGGCTAGTAAGGTGCTATTCAAGCTAATTGGTGAGTCCTCCACTTCGAAGACCTAATCTATGCTCTCTTAATATGTATTGAGACTCTCCTTTTATGTTCTATTTGTCTATGAGGGTGAGCCCGGTAACTTTTTCTTGGCCCCCGCTCTTATCTATATAGTAGACATGTTAAGTATCTATGGTATAAGTTTAAATGTTGTCTTTTGACCATGATATTTTAAAATCTTTTCCCTTAGCCCTATTTTCCCCATTCTTTAATCTTTAAATGCTTGATTTATTTGTTCTGCGACTAAAGATGTGTAATGATGCTTTATAAGGCTTGCTTGGGGTCCTTTCGGGTTCCCCTTGAATCGTGTCACGTCTAGGCCCTAGGCTTGAGTTATGAAAAATTTGGTATCAGAGCACTAGGTTGATAGATCCTTGAGTCTAACACACCGCGTCCATTAGAGTCCTATTCATGGTTGTGAAGCGCGCCATGACTATGAATAGAAGGCTATGAGGCACTTTAGGAAATATTTCTGTTCTTTATGTTCTAAGTCATGCTATAGAGTCATGGTAAATTTTTTCTCCCCTAATGATTGTTCTTTATTATGCTAGATCATACCAAACACTAGAGGAAGATGGGCCCAAACTCCCAAGGAGCAACCTACCAATGGTGAGCTCCGGGATGCTCATACTATGTCTGCCTAAGTGGTGGCTAACCAAGTCCACCAAGGGGCCTAAGCCCTTTATTTTACTACCTTGGGAGCTAGGGTAAGAGACTTAATGAGGATGAATCCTCCGATTTTTCATTGGTCAAAGGTGGATGAAGATCCACAAGAGTTCATCGATGAAGTCTACAAAATCTTAAACATTATGGCTGTTGGACCAAATGAAAAGGTAGAGTTGACGGCTTATCAACTCAAAGGGGTAACGAAAATTTGGTATGAGTAATGGAAGGATGAGAAGGGGGTTGGTAATATGGTGCTTTGGGAGGGGTTCAAATTGGCCTTTCTTTGTCGATTTTTCCCTCTTGAGCTTAGGGAAGCAATGTTGGTAGAGTTTACGAACTTGAAACAAGGTCTATGAGTGTGAGGGAGTATGCCTCAAATGTAATCAATTTTCAAAGTATGCTCCTTATTTGATGGCCAATCCAAGATCTAGGATGAATAAATTCGTGATGGGGGTCTCCAACTTGGTAAGTGAAGAATGTCGGTCCCCCATGATAATTAGTGACATGGACTTGTCTCGGTTGATGATCTGTGCCAAGCAAATAGAGGAGGAGAAATTGAAGAAGAGAAGGGGGCATGAGGCCAAAAGGGCCTGATTTTAGGGTAAATTCCAAAAGGGTGCTAAATTTCATCAAGGCCAAGGGCCTCCTCATGCTACTAATAAGGGGCTTGCTAATAACTTCCCTAGGCCTTAAGGTGTTGGTGCGATGGTTCCTATTGATGTGTGTCCTAGATGTGGGAAGGGTCATAAAGGCCTGTGTTTAAAGGGTTTTAATGCATTCTGTTAATGTGGGGAGCTTGGTCACAAAAAGGTAGATTGTCCAAGAAACTGTAGCAAGATTTGGGTTGCTAATGTAGTCCCATTGGAGAGAGGTAGTCCTTAAGGTCGTGCCCCAAGGCACTATTAATTTTATGCTCTACATGGGAGGAAAGGGATTGGTGAGGTCCCAGATTTTGTTACTGGTATGTTTAAAATCTTTGACTTTGATGTGTATGCTTTGATTGATTCGGGTGCCACTCTTTCCTCTTGTTGCTAAAAAGTTCCATGTTGTCCCTGAGTTGTTGCATGAGTCATATGAAGTGTCTACTCCTATTGGTGCCTCTATTGTTGCTAGGAAAGTTTAGAGGAGTTGTCCTATTTGCATTTTGCATAGGTTGTTGCCTTGTGATCTTGTTGAATTAGACATGGTAGATTTTGATATCATACTGGGATGGATTGGTTACATACCTACTATGCTTCTATTGATTGTAGAACCCGTAGGGTCAAGTTTCAATTTCCTAATGAACCCATCCTTGAGTAGGAAAGTCAACATGTGGTGGTCAAGGGTAGATTCATTTAATGTATTAAAGCACATAAGATGATTTCTCGGGGGTGTTTGTATCATCTTGTGATGGTTAAAGATGTGGAGTGCAAAGTTCCGTCCTTAGAGTTGGTTCCAGTTGTAAACGAGTTTCTTGATGTCTTCCCAAATGCCCTTCCTGGTGTTCCTCCTGAGAGGGACATAAATTTTGGCATAGATCTCCTTCCCGGCACGCAACATATCTCCATTCCCCCTTACCATATCGCCCAACAGAGTTGAGGGAGTTAAAGGAGCAATTAAGAGATTGTTAGAAAGGGGATTTATTAGACCTAGTCAATCACTTTGGGGGGGTCTGATGTTGTTTGTGAAAAAGATGGATGGGTCACTTAGAATGTGCATTGACTACCGGACACTCAATAGGGCCACTATAAACAATAGATATCCTCTTCCAAGAATTGATGACTTGTTTGACCAATTGCAAGGGGCTAGCTTTTTCTCTAAGATTGACCTTTGGTCCGGGTATCATCAAGTGAGGGTAAGGTAGTGTGATATTCCCTAGATGGCATTCCAAACTAGATAGACATTATAAATTTGTTATGATGTCGTTTGGGTAGGCCAATGCGCTGACCATCTTCATGGACCTAATGAATTGGGTCTTCAAACCCTACCTTGATTCCTTTGTTATGGTCTTCATTGATGATATTTGGATCTATTCACATAGTAGGGTGGAGATATTGGCCATTTGAGGGTACTGTTACAAAGATTGAGGGAGGAGAAATTGTATGCTAAATATGACAAATATGAATTTTGGTTGAAAGGGGTTGCGTTATTAGGTCATGTAGTATAGGGGGATGGTATAAAAGTGGATCCTAAGAAAACCAATGAAATTAGGAATTGGCCTAGTCTATTGACCCTATCGGATATTAGGACCTTCTTGGGTCTTGCAGGTTACTATAGAAGATTTGTGAATGGGTTACCCTCTATTGCATCCACAATGACAAAATTGACTCAAAAGAAGGTTAAGTTTGAGCTGATCGACAAATATGAGAGGAGCTTCAAAACATTGTAGGATGGGCTTGTGTCCACTCCTATATTATTACTACTGGATGGGCTTGAGGGTTTTGTTATGTATTGTGATGCATCTAGAGTTGGTTTGGTTTGTGTGTTAATGAAAAATGGTAAGGTCACAACTTATGCTTCTAGATAACTCGTTGATCATAAGAGCCTCCAATATGTATTCACTTAAAAAGATCTCAATTTGAAACAAAGAAGGTGGCTAGAACTTCTCAAAGATTATGACATGAGTGTGCGTTATCATCTTGGTAAAGCAAATATGGTGGTGGATGCTTTGAGTCGAGTCTCCATGGGTAGCCTAGCTCATGTTGATGGTGGTAATAGTTAGATGGCTAGGAAGGTGCATAGATTGGGTAGATCAGGAGTTAGGTTATGATCGTATACTATATTGGTATTTTATGAAAGTTTGGTTGAAAATACATGATTACTCATTTTTGTCTATTCCATGAGATGATTTACCTATTATGCTTATGCATCTTTTAAGCTTTAGAACTGTGATCTCTCTTGGGATTTGATGAGGAGTTTGAATGTATTTTTCAAGATAGTATAACTAAGTATTCGTGGGATGTTTTACTTCAAGTTTTCTTGCATGATTTCACTCTTGAATTGCATGATTTTATAGTAATACTACACACACGCCAAGTGTTTGGGAGAATGTTTGGATTATGATTTCTTGAGGAATTGAAGGTCTAATGCATGTATTATGAGCTAAATGATTATATGATGATAAAAGGAATATATGTATATGATATTATCTCTATAGTGTTAGGAATTGACCAAGGCTCACTCGGATGGTTGTAGGCTCAGGTAATGTTGTTGAGGAGTTTATTCCTTGATCGCCTCGCTCGGGAGGTGGTAGACCCACGCAACCATGTCATGGGGTTTATACCTTGATAACTATGTTCGCAGGTTTGTACTTTATCAAACATGTTGGGGGTTTGTACCTCATCAACAATGTTGGGGAGTTTGTACCTCATCAACCTATTGAGCGGTTCGTACCTCATTCGCCTCTCCAAGAGGGTGGTAGGCCTTGGATATGCACTAAAATGGTCTCTCCTTACAAATGTATTATTTTCTATGTAAGCATGACTTACACTATACATCTTCCACTCATGTCATATTGCTATATGCTCATTTATTGTGTAACTATGCATTTTGATTATGTTGCCTATTTATTTTTACACTGCATCCTACATACTTATTACATCCAAACATACTAATGCATACTCTATGCCTACATGATATTACCTTATAGGAATTGGATCTCCTACTGATTCTCCTCCTCGTGGCTAGACGGATTGTTCAAGTTAGCTTTTGGTGAGTCCTCAAGTCTGGGGCTAGTATGAATCTCCTTTCAAGCTTATGTTTAGACTATATCTAGTATATTTGGATTACCTATTGCCATTAGTATTAGAGTGATCCCGGTTGCTTGTCTTTGCCCCTACTAACTTCTATGTTTAGTGGTGTTGTTGGATAAATATGTAATGATGTTAAGAGCTTAACTCTCTCTTTGACTCCATTGATGTTTTTATGAAATGAATTTTTTCTCTTAGTCCCTATGCCCGTATTTCTACTTTTTTATTATGTTTAGTTGCTTTTGTGACCAAGGATGTGTAATGATATGTTAAGAGGCTTGCTTGGTGTTCCTGCGGGTTCCTCTTGTGCCATTTCACATCTAGGCCGTAGTTTGCATTGTGATAAATTTGGTATCAGAGTACTAGGTTCTTAGGTCTTTGGCATCCAACACACCACATCGATTAAAGTCCTATCATTATTGTGAAGCGTGCCACGACTATGAATAGGAGGTTGTCAGACGTTCTAAGAAATATTTCCATTCTTCATGATCTATATGGTGCAATAGAGTTAGGTTCCCTAGGACTTATTGGTAATCCATACCCATTACATTTTAGGATATGTCTCAAGCTACTTAGGATGGGTATATATTGAATACGGATGTTCGTAACGCTCTATGGGTTATGACCCAAGCGAGGACAAAATTTGTAACTCAACTTCATCAGTAAATGAGTGCTCCCGGGACCTCGAATGGTAAGGAGAGAGTTAGTAAGGCCAAGAGGGTCGATGTTGATGGTAAGTTTCAAAGTCTAAAAGATAGAGGTAATGTTATATGTTCAACCTATGGTAAAGCTCATAGAGGACCATGTTTGAAGGGCACCAATGTTTGTTTCGGTTATGGTAGGGTTGACCATAAGAGGAAGAATTTCCCCCTAAATGTAATAAGAGTAAAAGGGGGTGATGAAAGGGTAACTCATCTTAGATGCCCAAAATGTGAGAGGCCAAATTTTGCTGCCGATATGTTGAAATTTCCTTTGGCTTTGATATGTTTGCATTGTTGCGCTCAGGTGCCACTATTTCTTTCATGATTCTTTCTTGTTACTAGTGGGCTTCAAGTGTGCCTCGAGTTGTTGTGTGAACATTTGGAGTCTACCCCCTTTGTTGAGTCTATTGTGGTTAGAAAGTTCATAGGTATTATTTCGTGTTCACATTGCATTAGGTCTTACCTTGTGACTTGTTGGGTTTGATGTGCTGGATTTGGATGCCATATTTGGGATGGATTAGTTGCATACATGATGTGCCTCCTTTGATTATAAGGTCGTAGAGTTAGATTCTAATTTCTTAATAAACTCGTCCTTTAGTGGGGGCTAGTAAGGTGGAGGTGAAGGCGTAAGTCTGTTTCTTGTCTTAAGCTATAATTGATGTCTAAGTTTTGCATTTACCATCTTGTAAGAGTTAAGGGTGTTGAACCTAAGTTATTTCTATTGAGTTATTTCTGGTTATTAATGAGTTAGTGAATGTCCTTTTCGATATTTTGAAGTTGGAGGGGGGCTGTCTTTGGTTTGACTTATGCACCAGTTATGTCTATAGGTGTCATGAATAGGGTCTTTAATCTCTACCTTGTTAGGTTTGTTATGGTCTCTAGTAATGAAGAATTGATTTATCTGGAGTTTGTGATCCATTTTGCGGGTAGTGTTGCAAATCTTGGGAAAGAGGAATTGTGTGTTATGTATGAGAAGTGTGAATTTTAGTTAAAGAAGGTTACATTCCTAGGTCATGTGGTGTCGGAGGATGTTGTTATTATGGATCCTAAGAAGATGGATGTGATTAGAAATTGGTGTAGACCTTTGACTCCCTTGGATTTTAGGAGTTTCTTAGGCTTAGCGGGTTACTACTAGAGGTTTATGAATAGGTTCTCTTCTATTGCTTCTCCCATGACTAAGTTGTCCCAAAAGAAGGCTAAGTTTGTTTGAACCATTGAGTGTGAAAAGAGTTTCCAAACCTTCAAGGATAAGTTTGTGTCCGCTCTTATCTTTTCTCTACATTAAGGGTTGGAAGGGTTCATTGGGTGTTGTGATGACACTTGGATTGGTTTGAGTTGTATGTTGATGTAAAAAAGTAAGGTGATAGCCTATGATTTTAGATCACTTAAGATTCATGAGAAGGATTGTCTAATATATGACCTTGAAATGGCCATCGTGGTATTTGTTTTAAGAATTTTGTGTGATTATTTGCTTAAGGTACATGTTGAGGTGGTTACTGATCACAAGAGTCTCCAATATATGTACACCCAAAAGATCTTATCTTGAGACAAAAAAGGTGGTTAGAACTTCTTAAGGATTATGATATGAGTGTGCACTATTATCCTAGTATGACTAATGTTGTGGTCGGTGCTTTTTGTAGGGTGTCCATAGGTAGCCTAGTTCATATTGATGGTGGTAGAAAAGGAGTGACAACAGAGGTCTATGAGTTGGCTTGCTTGAGGATTAGGTTGGAAGAGGTTGGTAATGGTGGTGTTGTGGTTGTTGATGGTTCAAAGTCCTCCTTGGTTGATAAGGTAAAAGAGAAGCAAGATCTTGATCCCTCCTTGTTAGAATTGAAGACTTCGATAAGCGTTGGCAAGGTGGAGGTTTTTTCTCGAGAGGGAGATGGTGCCCTTAGGTACCAAGGTAGGTTGTATGTGCATAGTATTGATGATTTGAGCAAGAGGGTTCTTGATAGGACCAATAGTAGCTATCATTCTAGTAGTGGCATGGCTTCTTTTTTGAAGACTCCATATGGTAGACATTGTATGTCCCCAAATGGGTGGTTTGAAGTGGGAGGAATGACTTTATTATATCCAAATCTTGTTATGGAGGGTATGGAGAAGGTAAGGTTGATTAGGGAAAGTATAGAACAACCAAAAGTTGTCAAAGGTCCTATGCCACTGTGAGGAATAGGGATCTTGGATGTAAGGGTGGTGATTGGGTATATTTGAAGGTTCCAGTCATGAAAGATGTGTTTTTTTTTTTGGCATGAAAGGAAATTTAGTTTAAGGTTAATGAGTCCTTGTAGAGTGTTAAGGAGGATTGGTTAGGCCGCATATGAATTTGAGCTGCCTATGGATATGGATTTGGTTCATCTGGTTCTTCATGCATCTAGGTTGAGGAGATGTGTTCGTGATTCTAGTGTTATAAGACTCTTTGAGGTTATGGACATTGAGGAGGATGAGTTGACTTATGAGAAGGTCCGTTGGAGATGTTGGGTGCACATGAGTAAAAGTCGATTTTATTAGACCCTATAAGTCCTTAATTGGTTTAATTTGGCAAAGTTTGGGACAAAATATTAATTTTATTTTAAGTTTAATCCTTAAGAATAAAAGTATTGTGGGGTCATGTGTGTGTTTAATTTTAATTGGTCGAAGTGGAATTTGGGTGTCTCTATATATATATCATTGTGAGCTTATCTTATACAAGAGAGTTTTTCATACTTAGAAAAACATTAGTGAAGATAGAGAGAACAATGTTGAGTTTTGGCTAGCTCCAGTGAGAAAACAAAATTATTTTTTTTGAGTTTTCGATAATTTGACGCTCCAAGCTTGTTATATTGGATCCCGTAAGTGGCGAAGAGGCGTTAGTTGGTCAAGGAAACGCTTGGTTCGACGACTAGGAGGATGTGGGTCTTGTAAGGAGCTTGAAAGGTATGCTAATTTCTAGCTTAATTCTTGTTAATTAAAGCTCGTGGGTGTGTTAGGGGTGCATTATAATGAAGGAAAAATGTGGAAAAAGGGTTGGTTATTAGTTGAATTATGAATTTCAAATTTGGGGTTGGAATTGAGGACAAGTAGCATATGATGATATATGGATTTATAGATATGTGTTTATGTTTATTCGTCATGAAAATAGTCTTTGTGGGGTGAAATAAGTGTTGGGAAAACTATATTAATGTTTACATGAAAGTTAGCTTGAATTGGAGCCCCAATGAAGGTATAACGTTATGTTTTAGCATAGGGGGTTTGCGTTGGGCGTTGGAGTGATATATTATAGTTCTTGGACTTTATAGGAAGGCTTGAATATGGTAGATATATGTTTGAATTAATGCTGGCCTATTTTACCAATTATGTAGCAATAGCGTTTTGTGGCGTTTTGATGTTGCGATGGTATCGGAGAAGGTTTATTGATGATGCAGGTGGTTGTTGTTGTTGTTGATTGATTATTTGAGCCGAGTTGAATTCTCGAGGTGGCGTATTTTGATGCAAAATACTGCCAAAAGCTTTATAAAATTTGGAACTAGAAAGTTAGGATTTAAGACCCACTATGGTTATTAATCGTTGGCATTATTGTGATTCATGAAGACGTGGGACATCCGAAAGCGTAAATTGGATTTGTCTTGCATTGGAGTTAGTTGAAGGAAAGTAATCGAGGTATGTAAGGATTTCTACCTCTTGGCATGAATTAGTTAAGTTGGGTCAGCGCCTTATGTTTGAAAAGTTCCTTTTCCTTCACAATTTGGGCCCAAATATGTCTTATGTCCACTACTTGGTACTTCTATAAAAATGGTATTTATATTTTGACTCTTGGTATGTACAACCCGCAAGTTGTTAAAAATGTGAAATACTTGAGTATGTTAAAAGAATGTTTGTTATTGGAGGGCACAAATGTCCGTAACGTTCGGTGAAAAAGCCTAAATGGGACCTATGTTCATTACTTGCTACAATTTTGCTAAGTTATCTCAATCCATAACTTTTGAGTCTTTAAAAACCCATGAATAGTGTTCGTTTGACCGAAAGTTAAATAGTTGGAAAGCTAAGGATTCTATTGTTCCCAAATCACTTTAAAAATTATTTTGAAGTATGTTTAGTGATGTGTATGATGTGAAATTAAGCAAGTTCCTTGAAATCACTTTTATGTGTGAAGTTGAGCAATTTTGACAAATTTCATAAATGAATAATTTCTTGATTTCAAAAAATGAACATTGGGCATATTACTAAGTTTTTGGAACTAGTTTTTATGCATGTGATTCTCACGACTCTATTCGGGCCCTTTTTGGTTTCGCTCATTAGTTCCCGTGCCGGTTGATATCGTGTGTATGTATAACTATTTGTATCTATGTACATATATTTCGAAGTAGGTTGGATACGGCGGGTCAATTTGCCCATGGGCCGGCTTTGCTTAGTTTGGAGGCATAAAGAGCTGGGCTTGGGATATGTTGGCATCATGACGTGTGGGTACTTAGCCCCTTTGCCCAAGCCCACATGAGCGCGTGGCCCCTTTGCCAAGGTTCACTTATATAACGGGCATGATGACCTTTACACATTATGATATGTGAGTGCCTAGCCCCTTCGCCTCGACTCACTTATCCTATGACGTGAATGCGTGGCCCCTTCTCCTCCGCACACCTATGTTGCAGTTGGAATTTATGTTGAAGATTTCGGAGATTTGAAACTTCTGGTGTTATGCTGTGGTATGGCGTGAGTTTGGAGGTCGCCATCGTTCTCGTCCAATATGCATTATTATGGTGTTTAAATGAAGCAATATTTTGATGTTTACATACAGGTTTGACAAATATATTTTTTTATTCGGATTATTACTCTTACTTATATTTTGTACTTTCCACTTTACATATTTGGTATGTTTTTCGTACTGACCCCCTTCCTTCGGGGGGTGCTGTGTTCATACCTGCAGGTACCGACATAAAGGTTAGAGAGCCATCTTCCTAGGATCTCTGTCTACTGTTGACGTACTCCCTTTGCATTAGGAGCAGATCTTTTGGTATATACATGTACATGTATTTTCCGTATTTTGCATTTATGTATATTCAAGGGTATGATGGGGCCCTGTCCTGTCCTATGATTTAGTTCGTGTGTTTAGAGTTCTGTGGATACATGTGGGTGTGAAAATTGTGTTTGGTATGACTTTGTATGTATGATATGTTTGTTGGACGGTTCTACCGCAGCAATGACCCTGTCGGCCTACATGTATATATGTATAGTAATGTTTGTTATTTACTGGGTTCGCTGTTTGCAGGTGTGGTTAGTCGGTAAAACAGAGGAAACTCTGCCGAAATTTTGATCAATTTCTTAGCCATTATAAGTAGATCCGGTTTAGTGTTTGTCTGGGTGCCCAATCGGCACTAATCACGGTCCCTGGGTTGGGTTGTGATAGAAGTGGTATCAGAGCAGTTAGTCTTGCGAATGTCCACAGACCGTGTCTAGTAGAGTCTTGTTTATCGGTGTGTCATACACCACATCTATAAACAAGAGGCTACCGGACATTAGGATGTTACTCTTTTTTCTGGTCTTAGATCGTGCGTTAGAGCGATGTTAATTGGGTGATTTTCCTCCCTGATAGAAATTATTTGAATTTCAGATATGCCGCCGACAAAACAACTAGCTAGCCATAGAGGAAGGCCTGTAGCAATAGAGGGGGCCCAATGTGGTCGAGGAACTACCCGAGCTCATGATCAGTCAGAGCCGGAGATTGTATTCCTGAGAGCGGATTCGGTCACCCCACCAGCCCTAGAGGGCCAGGCGTCAGAACCTTCGACTCCCTAGCCAACCGCAAAAATCGGGGAGCTGCGAGAGGCAGTGCAGTTATTGACACAGATTGTGGCACTATAGGTCCATAGACCAGAGGCTGGAAGTAGTCAGTCAGCCTATCAAGATAGTTCCCAGGCCCGTGATTTCTTGGCTTATGGACCACAAAAATTCTTCGGGTCCAAACCTTTGGCGGATCCTCAGGAGTTCATGAGCCAGATTCAGCATACATTAAGGGTGATTGGGGCTTTCGAAGTAGAATCTATAGAGTTGGACTCCTATCGGTTGCATGATGTCGACAAATTGGTACGAGTCATGGCTTTTATCCCGAGGAGCTAATGCCTGACCTGCTATTTCGAACGAGTTCACAGAGACATTCCTGGCTCACTTTTTACCTCCAAAGATTAGGCGCGCTAGGGAGGACAGGTTTTTGATGTTGAGGTAGCGGTGCCTATCGGTTTGGGAATATAGTTTGGAATTCGACTGTTTGGCCCGATATACACCTGCACATGTTTCCAGCATGACAGATCACATGCATCGCTATATTGTGGGGCTTGATTCATATTATGTGGATAGTTGTTTGGTATTGGCTACCCAACCGAGGATAGATATTGCTCGTATTCAGGCCCATGCCCAAGGGATGGAGGATCGTCGTCGAGGACGCCAGGCGAACAGGACAAATGATAGAGGGCCCACCAAAAGGGCTAGGTCATTCGGTTTAGTAGAAGACTTTTAAGGCAGACAGTCTCGGCCGTAGATAAGTGTTACTCCTCCTTGATCGGTGCAAAGTACACCTTCGCAGACCCCCGGTAAGAGACCAGCTATCTCTAGTCATCCAGGGGTAGGACCAGGTTCTAGCAGCCAGCAGAGATTTACTATACCCCCGTACCCTCGTTGTGGGAGACGACACTTGGAGGTGTGTTTTCGCTCTTCAAGTGCATATTTTATTTGTGGCCGTCAGGGCCACCAAATGCAGGATTGTCCTAATAGGGTGCAGGAGGGTCAACTTAGACTTCTGGAGCAGTCGGAGCTTCTTCTTCTGCTTCAGTGGCTATGATCCCTTCGAGGCAAGGTACTCCAGCTATAGCAGGTCGCGGCAGAGTTCGCAGTGGAGTTCCATATTCTAGCAGTTCTGCTAATCGCATTTATGCCCTAGTTAGCCGACAGGACCAGGAGGCGTCGCCTAATGTTATTATAGGTACATTATTTCTTTGTTCTCGAGCTATGTATGTGTTGATTGACCCTGGCTCCACTTTTTTGTATATTTCCTCATTGGTTGCATTCACAATTGATGTAGAGTTTGAACCAATAAAGCCTTGTGAGGTTGGGACACCGATAGGTGAATCTACTATAGTTAGCAAAGTTTATAGAAACTGCTCGATATCTGTTCTTGACTGCTGTACTTTCGCTGATTTGATAGAGTTAGATATGATTGATTTTGATGTGATTATGGGTATGGATTGGCTAGCTTATTGCTATACCAAGGTCAATTGTCAGAAAAAGTTAGTTCAATTTCAGTTTCCAGGGGAACCAGTTCTAAAATGGCCGGGTAATATTGCAACACCGAGAGGTATGTTTAGTTCATATCTCAAGGCTAGTAGGATGATCAGAAAAGGGTGTCTTTATCACTTGGTTCGAGTAAATGATGTCCAGTCCATTCCTGCAGTTAGTGAATTCCCAGACGTATTTTCGGATGAACTTTCCGATCTTCCTCCAAAGCGAGAGGTAGAGTTTGCTATAGATTTATTCCCTTGCACTCAGCCTATATCGATCCCTCCGTAGAGAATAGCGCCAATCAAGTTAAAGATATTGAAAGAGTAGCTTAAGGATTTGTTAGAGAAAGGCTTTATTCGGCCTAGTATCTCTCCCTGGGAAGCTACAGTACTATTCATGAGGAAGAAGGATGGGTCTCTACGAATGTGTATTGACTATCGGCAGCTGAACAAGGTAACTATTAAGAATAAATACCCCCTCCCCAGGATTGATGATCTGTTTGACCAGTTGCAGGGAGCTAGGTATTTCTCAAAAATAGACCTACGATCAGGGTATCACTAGGAGCGGGTGTGGGAAAAAGATATTCCTCAAACAACATTTATAACTAGATATGGACATTATACTAGGATGAGCATTTGAGCTAACAAATGCTCAAGGAGTGTTTATGGACCTTATGAATTGAGTATTTAGACCATTCCTGGATGTATTCGTGATTGTGTTTATTGACGACATCCTAGTATATTCTCGATCTGAGGAGGATCATGCAGGTCACCTGAGAACCACCCTTGGCATTCTTCGTCGCCAAACGTTATATGTAAAATTCTCAAAATACGAGTTTTGGCTATCTTCAGTGGCATTCTTGGACCATATTATAGGAGCTGAAGGCGTCCGAGTAGATTCCCAGAAAATTAAGGTCGTAAAGAGTTCGCCTAGGCCCATAATGCCGATGGAGGTACATAGCTTTCTGGACCTAACTGGATATTACAGAAGATTTGTAGAGATATTTACTTTGATTGCAGTGCCCTTGACAAGACTAATGCAAAAAGGGGCAAAGTTTTAGTGGTTCAACGCCTGTGAGCGCAACTTTCAGATGTTGAAGGAAAAATTGACTACAGCTCTAGTTTTGACCTTGCTTGATGGTCCAGATGGGTACGTAGTTTATTGTGATGCTTTTCGTATAGGTTTGGGGTATTTATTAATGTAGCACGACAAAGTGATAGCCTATGCTTCCCAGCAGCTCAAGAAGTAGGAGCAAAATTACCCTACCCATGACTTGGAGTTAGATGTGGTGATCCATGCTTGAAAAATTTGGAGGTATTATTTGTACTATGTTTATGCTGATATTTTTACAGATCACAAAAGTCTCCAGTATATATTTAAGTATAAAGAGCTGAACTTGCGACAACGGCAGTGGTTAGAATTGCTGAAGGACTATGATATTGATATTCTCTATCATCCAGGCAAAGCCAATGTCATAGCAGATGCGCTCAGTCGCAAGTCCATGGGCAGTTTAGATGACTCACCCCTAGAGAAGAAGGAGATAATCCGGGATATTCAGCAGTTAGCCAACCTAGGCTTTCGGTTGGCAAATTTGGGTGACGCAGGAGCTGTCCGAGGTATTGCTGAACCTTCTATTGTGGAAGAGATTAAGCAGAGGCAATATGAAGATCCTATTCTAGTTCGATACAGGGACATGGCCCTAGAGAAGGAGCATACCCTATTTGAGCTTTCTCCGAATGAGATCTTATTGTTTCGAAGCAGTTTATATGTACCAGATGTTGCAGGCTTACGGCAGCAGGTTATAAGCGAATCACACCATGCCCGTTATTCTATTCATCCTGGATCAACAAAGATGTACCATGACCTCAGGTGCTTGTATTAGTGGGATGGCATCAAGGGTGATATAGCAGAGTTTGTTGCCCAATGCTTGAACTGTCAACAGGTGAAGATAGAATATCAGAAGCCTGGGGGGTTGTTGGAGGAAATGGAGATACCATCGTGGAAGTGGGAGTTTATCAATATGGACTTTATTATAGGCTTGCCTTGCACTCCACGAAGGTATGACTCTATCTAGGTTATTGTTGATAGGTTGACAAAATCAGCTTATTTTCTTCCAGTTCAGACTACCTGCTCGGCTAAGGACTGTGCCAGATTGTATATTAAGGAGATTGTACGCCTTCATAGAGTTCTTGTATCCATTATGTCTAATAGAGATGCCCAATTTACAGCAAATTTTTGGCGGTCATTTCAGGCAGGTTTGGGTACGCAGGTAAGTTTTAGCACGACATTCCACCCCCAGTTCGATGGTCAAGCCTAGCACAATATCGAGACATTGGAAGATATGTTACGGGCGTGCGTGATGGATTTCCAAGGTAGATGGGATGAGCACTTATTGTTGATTGAATTTGCATATAACAACAGTTACCATTCCAGCATTCAGATGGCCCCGTACGAGGCATTATATGGTAGGAATTTTCTATCATCAATTAGATGGTTCCAAGTTGGTGGAAGGCAGAGTTGATTGGACCAGATGTAATCCAGCAAATGGTCGACAAAGTGAAACTAATTCGAGAGCAATTATTAGTAGCCCAGAACCGTCAGAAGTCTTATGCCAATAATCACCGTCGCCATTTAGAGTTCCAGGTTGGAGAATGGGTATTCCTGAAAGTATCACCCATGACGGGCATTATGAGATTCGGTAAGAAGGGGAAGCTTAGTCCAAGGTATATTGGTCCATATCGGATTGTTCGCAGAATAGGCAAAGTTGCCTATGAGTTAGAATTGCCAATGGATTTGAGGGGAGTTCACCCAGTATTTCATGTTTCCATGCTTCATAAATGCATTGGTCATCCTTCCAGAATATTTCCTGTAGATGATATCCTAGTTATGGAGGAGTTGACTTTTGAGGAACAACCCATCGCTATATTAGACTGTCAAGTCAGGAAACTTCAAAACAAGGATGTAGCTTCAGTTAAAGTGTTGTGGCACAATAATAACAGAGAGGAGTTGACATGGGAAGCGGAGGAGCAGATGAAGAAGAAATACCCTCATTTATTTCTCGTATCTTCAGGTAATTCATTTTTTCTTGTCAAGCACGACATATGATAACTAAGTTGTTCATTGTCAGATGTGGTATTATTGACAAAACTTGTATGGTTAATATGACATTCAAGGATGAATGTTCTTAAGGGGGAGGATGTTAGACCCCGTAATTTAGAACCCGTAAGTCCTTAATTGGTTCAATTTGGCAAAGTGTTGGACCAAATGTTAATTTTGTTTTAAGTTTAATCCTTAAGAATAAAAGTGTGGTGGGGTCATGTGTGTGATTAATTTTAATTGGTCCAAGTGAAATTTGGGTGTCTCTCTCTCTCTATATATATATCATTGTGAGCTTATCTTATACAAAAGAGTTCTTTATTGAAGATAGAGAGAACAAAGTTGAGTTTCGGCCAGCTCCAGTGAGAAAAAAATATTATTTTTTGGAGTTTTTTATTATTTGACGCTCCAAGCTTGCTATATTGGATCTCCTAAGTGGCGTAGAGGCGTTAGTTAGTCAAGGAAACGCTTGGTTCAATGGTTAGGAGGATGTGGGTCATGTAAGGAGCTTGAAAGGTATGCTAATTTCTAGCTTAATTCTTGTTAATTAAAGCTCGTGGGTGTGTTAGGGGTGTGTTATAATGAAGGTAAAACGTGAAAAAAGGGTTAGTTGTTAGTTGAATTGTGAATTTCGAATTTGGGGTTGGAATTGAGGACAAGTTGCATATGATGATATATGGATTTATAGATATGTGCTTATGTTTATTTGTCATGGAAATAGTCTTTATGGGGTGAAAGAAGTGTTGTGAAAACTATATTAATATTTACATGAAAGTTAGCTTGAATTGGAGCCCTAATGAAGGTATAACGTTATGTTTTAGCATTGGGGGTTTGCGTTAGGTGTTGGAGTGATGTATATAGTTCTTGGAGTATATAGGAAGGCTTGAATATGGAAGATATATGTTTGAGTTAATGCTGCCTTGTTTTACCACTTATGTCACAATAGCGTTTTGTGGTGTTTTGATGTTATGATGTATTGGAGAAGGTTTATTGATGTTGTAGGTTGTTGTTGTTGTTGTTGATGATTGATTATTTGAGCCGAGTCGAATTCTCGGGGCGGCATATTTTAAGGGGAAATGCTGCCAAAATTTTTATAAAATTTGGAACTAGAAAGTTAGGATTTAAGACCCGTTGTGGTATTAATCGTTGGCGTTATTGTGATTCATGTAGACATGGGACATCCAGAAGTATAAATTGGATTGGTCTTGCCTTGGAGTTAGTTGGAGGAAAGGAATCGAGGTATGTAAAGATTTCTACCTCTTGGCATGAATTAGTTAAGTTGGGTCA
>JAOTQJ010176117.1:0-24137 GCA_025642045.1 Solanum sejunctum
CATTTCATGCTGCAGGTACAGGTGCTAATAGATCTTCCCAATAGAGTTCAGGACATTCAGCTGCCAATACCAAGCTCTAGGTTGTTCTGGAGCTTTGTATGTATTTTGAGTTTATACATTTATATTATACAATTAATTCAGACGAGGCCTGTCTCGAATATTTATGTATACTTTCTCTCGACTAGAGGCTATGTAGACTATGCAGACTAAAGTGTGGTCATATCTCGTACATTAGGCACCGTGGCCTCAATGGCCTAGATATATGCATCTCCGTTTAGCTTGTTATAACTATTTTTCTCCCTATAAGCAAACCAAACATAGAAAGTTAATTATAATATATAAACAAGCAAATAGATATAGATTGGTTCTCCCGAGCCTTATCGGCAAGTGTGCCAGTCCGCCCTAACTGCAACTTGGGGCGTGACAGTCATGTTATCCATAACAACACCCACAACATTAATAGGCACAGTAGCATTAGGATCACCAATACATTTTCTCATCATAGAGACATTAAACAACGGATGAACCAAAATCATTTCACTAGGCAACTTCAACTCATAAGCTACCTTGCCAACCCTCTTCAAGACCTCATAAGGACCAATATGTATTTGGCTAAACTTTCTCTTTTTACCAAAATGGACCATACCTTTCATTGGAGAAACTTTCAAATAAATCCAATCACCCACATTGAATTCAAGGTCTCTTATTCTCACATTGCCATAAGATTTTTGACGACTTTGGGTTGTTCTTAACCTTTCCCTAATGATCCTAACCTTCTCAAGAGCCTCCATAACCAGATATGGTCCCAATAAATCCACCTCTCCCACCTCAAACCAACCAACCGATGACCTACAATGCCTCCCATAAAAAGCCTCAAAAGGAGCCATGCCGATATTGGAGTGATTATTGTTGTTGTAGGCAAACTCAATTAAAAGGAGATAGTTATCCCAACTACCCTCAACTACAATACACATGCCCTAAGCATATCTTCGAGGGGTTTGAATTGTTCTTTTGGCTTGGCCATCCTTTTTTGTGTGGAAGGTCATACTAAGGTGAACTTTCGTACCAAGACCCTTTGAAAAGACCTCAAAAAGTGTGAAGTGAATTGTGCACGATGATCCAATATGATGGACAAAGGAACCCTAGGCAACCTCACTATCTCATGGATGTACAACCTTACATACTCTTCAGGCCCATATGTGGTCTTAACTAGTAGAAAGTGAGTCAATTTTGTCATCCTATCAAACGACCAACTAAATGGAATAAAAGCCTTTCCTAGTATTGGGCAACCCAACCACAAATTCCATATAAATCACCCCCCACTTCTAAGTGTGAATCTCTATGTCTAGGGTTAGGCCACCCAGCTTTTGATGTTAGACTTTGCCTTGTTAACAACTATGGCAACCAAAAATGAATTTGGCAATGTCCCTCTTTATGCCTCCCCACCAATACATATCCCTCAACTGCCTATACATTTTAGTAGAACCGGAGTGAATAGAATAAGAAGAATTATGGGCCTCATCAAGGATCTTCTCCCTCAAACCATCAACAAAAGGCACACACAACCTACCTTGGTACCTAAGGGCACTATCTCCCCTTTGGGAGAAAACCTCTACTTTGCCCTCTTTCACCAAGGACTTTAATTCAAGCAAGGAGGAGTCAAGATCTTGTTTTTCTATCACCTCATCAACCAAAGAAGACTTAGACCCAGCAATAACCATAACACCATCATCACCAACCTCTTCTAACCTAACCCCCAATCTAGCCATTCTATGCACCTCCCTAGTTATCTCCATATCACCACCATCAACATGAGCCAGGCTACCCATAGACACCTGACTCAAACTATCCGCCACCATATTTGCCTTACCCGAATGATAATGCACACTCATGTCATAGTCTTTGATAAGTTCTAGCCACCTTCTTTGTCTCAAGTTGAGATCTTTTTGAGTGAAGACATATTGGAGGCTCTTATGATAGGTGAATACATCAACATGAACTCCATACAAATAATGACGCCAAATCTTTAATGCAAACACCACGGTGGCTAATTCAAGATCTTGTGTAGGGTAGTTCTTTTCATGCACTTTGAGTTATCTAGAAGAATAAGCTATGAGCTTACGATTTTGCATTAGCACGTAACTCAAACCAACTCTAGATGCATCACAATATACAACAAAACCCTCAAGCCCATCCGGTAGTGATAATATAGGAGTGGGCACAAACCTATCCTTCAATGTTTGGAAGCTTCTCTCACAATCATCAGTACACACGAACTTAACCTTATTTTGAGTCAATTTTGTCCTGGGGGAAGCAATGGAGGAGAACCCATTCACAAATATTCTATAGTAACCTGCAAGGCCTAAGAAGCTCCTAATATTCGACGGGGGCTATGGTCTAGGCCATTTCCTAATCATATCAATTTTCTTAAGATCCACTTTTATACCATCCCATGACACCACATGACCTAAGAGTACAACCTCCTTCAACTAAAGTTCACACTTATCATACTTGGCATATAATTTCTCCTCACTCAATCTTTGCAACACAACCCTCAAATGACCCATATGCTCCTGCCTACTATGTGAGTAGATCAAAATATCATCAGTGAAGACCACAACAAAGGAATCTAGGTAAGGTTTGAAGACCCTATTTATTAGGTCCATGAAGATGGAAGTTGCATTAGTCAAACCAAATGACATCAAAACGAACTCATAATATCCATATTTAGTCCAGAGAGCCATCTTGGGAATATCACACTCCCTCGCCCTCACTTGATAATACCCGAGTCAAAGTTTCAGGGAAGAGGCTAGCCCCTTGCAATTTGTCAAACACGTCATCAATTCTTGAAAGAGGATATCTATTTTTTATAGTGACCCTATTGAGTTGCCGATAGTCAATGCACATTCTAAGTGACCCATCCTTCTTTTTCACAAACAACACTGGGGCACCCCAAGGTAATTGACTAGGTCTAATAAATCTCTTCTCCAACAAATCTTTCAATTGCTCTTTTAACTCCTTCAACACCGTCGGGCCTATACGGTAAGGCGGATGGAGATAGGTTGAGTATCGGGATAGAGATCTATGCCAAAATCTATCTTTTTTCCAGAGGGACACCAGGAAGGTTTTTTGGGAATACATCAAGAAGCTCATTTATAACCAGAACTGACTCTACGAAAGGGAATTTGGACTACACATCTTTAACCCTCACAAGATGGTAAAGACACCCGTTAGAGATCAACTTATGGGCTTTAATGCATGAAATAAATCTACCCTTGACCACCACATCTTGACTTTACCATTTAAGGACGGGTTCATTAGGAAATTGAAACTTGACCCTAAGGGTTCTACAATTAATTAAAGCATAGTAGGATACAACCAATCCATCCCAAGAATGACAACCATGTCTAAGTCAACAAGATCATAAGGCAAAAACTTATTCAAAAGTAAATAGGCCAATTTCTATAAACTTTTCTATCAACAATAGACGCACTAATAGGAGTAGACACTTCATATGGCTCATGCAATAACTCAGGGACAACATGGAACTGTTTAGAAATAAAAGGGGTAATAAATGAAAGAGTGGCACCCCGATCAATCAAAGCATACACATCAAAGTCAAAGATTTTTAACATATTGATAACAACATCAGGGACCTCGCCAACCACTTGCCTCCCATGTAGAGCATAAAATCGATTGTTCCTTGAAGCACCACCTTGAGGACCACCTCTAAAATGGGATTTTATTAGCACCTCAGACTTTACCATAGTTTCTTAGACAATCTACCTTCTTATGCCGAAGCTCCCCATAACTAAATCATGCATTATAATCTTTCAAACATGCACTTTTATAACCCTTCCTACATGTAGGAAACACATCAATGGGAGCCAAAACACCAACACCTTGAGGCCTAGGGAGGTCATTGGAAAAACCCCTATTAGTAGCATGGTGAGACCCTTGGCCTTGATGGAAGTAGCCACCCCTTTGGAACTTATCCCCAAGATGGGCCCTCTTGGCCTTATGCCCCCTTATCTTCCTTAATTTCTCCTCCTCCATTTGCTTGGTGCAGGTCATTAATCGAGATAAGTCCATATCACTTATTAGCATGGCGGACCGATATTCACCACTTACTAAGTCAGAGAGCCCCATCACAAACTTATTCATCCTAGATCTAGGATCGGCCACCAAATGAGGAGCACATTTTGAGAGTTGATTAAACTTGAGGGAATGCTCCCTCACACTCATAGCATCTTGTTTCAAGTTTATAAACTCCACCAACTTAGCTTCCCTAAGCTCAAGTAGGAAAAACCAATTAAGGAAAGCCAATTTGAACTCGTCCCAAAGCACCACATTACCAACCCCCTTCTCACCCTTCCATTGATCATACCATATTTGAGCAACCCTATTGAGTTGGTACACTGGCAACTACCTTTTTATTTGGCCCAACACCCATGATTTCAAGATCTTGTAGACCTCATAAATGAACTCTTATGTATCTTCATCCACCTTTTACCCAAATAACAACGAAAGATTAATCCTCACGAAGTCTCTTACCCTAGCTCCCATAGTAATAGCATGAGGGGCTTGGGCCCCTTGATTGACTTGGTTGGCCACAACTTGGGCAAGCATAGTGAGAGCATCCCAGAGATCACCATTGTTAGGTTGCTCCTCGAGCGTTTGGGCCCTTTGTCCTCAAGTGTTTGGCATGATCTAGTATAGCAAAGAATAATCATTAGGGGAAAAACTTACCATAAATCTATAGCAACACTTAAAACATCAAGAAGGGAAACATTTCCTAAAATGCCTCAGTCTCCTATTTATAGTCATGGCATACTTCACAACCATAAATAGGACTCTAATCGATGTGGTGTATTGGAATCTGAGGATCTATCAACCTATCACTCTGATATAAAGTTTTTCACGATCCAAGCCTAGGGCCTAGATATGAAACGGCACAAGGGGAACCCGAAGGGACTCCAAGCAAGCCTCTTAGAGCATTATTACACATACCTAGTCACAAAAGTAATAAATCAAGCATTAGGAGATAAAAGAATGGGGAAACCCAGGCTAAGGGAAAACACTTCAATATCATCATAGTCAAGATACAAGTGTCAAGCGCATATCATATATACATAGCATGTCCAACAAACAACTCTAATACATAGATAAGAGCAGGGGCCAAGAAAAAATGACTGAGCTCACCCTCATAGTCAAAATAGACAATAAAGAAGAATTTCTTAATACATAATAGGAGAAACATATACTAAGGTCCCTTAAGTGGAGGACTCACCAACTAGCTTCAATAGCACTGAACTAGCCACGTGGAGGATGATGATCAACGTGGACTCCAGTTCCTACATTGTGATATCATGTAGACATAGAGTATATATTAGTATGTTTGAATGTACTAAGTATGTGGGATGCAATGAAAACAAGAAATAAGCATCATAATCAAAATGCATAGCAATAGGCAATAGGCGTACTATGACAAATTGACATGAATGATCAATGCACAAGTAAAGACATGCTTAAGTAATTCATTCTCATATAGAATATCATTTGTCTAGAGGAAACCAAGCTAGATTTCCAAATGTACAACCCTTTGGTAGTTTAGTGATGATGTTACCCTATCACTTAGGTGGATGAGTACGAACCTCATCTAGGTTGGTGACAATGTTGCCTCATCACTAATGTGGAGAAGTATAAACCCTTCCCTAGGTTGATGAGTACAAACCTGTATCTAGGTTAGTGATGATGTCGTTGCATCACCAGGTGGAGAAGTACAAACCCTTCCCTATATGACGAGTACAAACCCTCATCTAGGTTATCTGAGTTCTTAGTCCCCCAGATTAGGCATGGCATAATACAACACTTTCTATAGAATTTATCATAGACATAAGCTTATTTAACTTCATATCATATCTCATGCTTTGGACCTTCAACTCCTCAAGAAATAACATCCAAATATTTTATCAAACACTTAGAATGTGTGCAATGCTAGTATAAAACCATAAAATATATAGATGAAATCATGCAAGAAAATCAATTGTAAAACAACTAATCAATACCTTGCAACACCCTAAAGCAGTATATAGCAAAACCCCTTCTGAAATCTTACAATAGATCAAAGATTTATAACTCAAAACATGGCAAACATTCACAACTATACATTGCTTTAACATGGTGTGCAGTGAATTCCATAATAATGAAGACCCATTTGTAAATCAACTTTAAATCATGTAATGTGAGAAAAAGAAGGCTTGGGTATCATGGGTGGAAGGAACCTATATAAGAAACCTACATACCTTAGCTTAGAGATAAACTTGGTGAAGATTGGAGATGGAGACTTGAAACTTGAAGAGGAACCTTGAAGGAAAACCTTAGCTTAGGATGAGGGTTTGAGACTTGAGTTTGGAGAGTGAAAATATGACTAAGTGTTTGAGTGAGTATTGGGGAATATTTAGGATGATATGAGGGTGAAATTTATCTAAGAATAGGTAAAAAAACGTTTGGAAACACTTAGGCCCAACACTTAGAAGTCTTGGACCGAACTAAAAAAAAAACAATCTCAAATTAACACAGAGACGCATCGCAGAGATGATGCAAAAACCTCTATAGAAATTGACATTTGGGAGTTTTGAATTTTGATACAGTTGCTCTAAAATCAGGGTTAGATCTTTATTTACCTAATTTTGACCCCCTGAACAAGAATATGAAGTCGAATTTTTATAATGACAAATGAATTTTGGGATATCTGCAAGTTAAAATTCTAAGCATTTCGAGGCATGTTTTTGGGCACTTTTGGGGTCATTTAGGTATTATCATACTAGAAATCCCCTTGTAAAATCATCAATAGATACTTGGTAACACCATCATGCAATAAACATCAAAACCCTTTATCAAATCTCACAATAGATCTCAGATTCATAGCCCAAAACATAGTAAAAAAGTCATAATTTCATAAACCCCAACAAAGTGTACAATAAATTACATAATGAATAAGATCCCTGAGCAAAATCAACTTTAAACCATGCAGTTTTTAAGAAAAGAAAGCTTGAGCATCATGGGTGAAAGGAACCCATGAAAGAGACCCACATACCTTAGCCTTGGAGATGAACTTGATGAAGATTAGAGATGGAGATTTGAAGCTTGAATGAGAACCTTTAAATCTGCATGAGTTTTGAGACTTCAGTTTAGGTGAAAAATGTTGGCTAATTGTTTAAATGACTATTGGGGAATATTTGGAAGGCTATGAGGGTAAAATATGACTAAGTGTAGGTATTTTCAAGTATGGGAACACTTAGGCCAAAGACTTAAAATCCTTGGACCAAATTTGAACAACTGTTCAAAAATAACACTGTGGTGCGCCCTTGGCACGTTGTGCCAGGGGCGCGAATGTACACCAAAAATTGCTTTTTTATGATTTTCAAAGTTTTTTTACAGTTGCTCTTAAATAGGGGTTAGACCTATTTTCCACTCAATTTAACCCCTTGAATAAGAATATGAAGTAGGATTTTTATATCACGCACAGATTTAGAGGTATATGGAAGTTACAATTCCGGGCACTTTCGAGGCACATTTTCGAGTACTTTTGGGGGTTGTTTCAATTAACCCTCACTAGCAAATAGGTGATCTACTTGCCAAGGTAAACCATACTTCACCTTATAGGAGCCTGTACCATTTTGGAGAAGTAACCTTCCTTACGGGAGCCTATCCCATTTCGGAAAGGATTTCATGAGTAACATCCCCTTACAGGAACCCATCCCATTTCATTGAAGTAACCTTTCTTATGGGAACCCGTCCCATTTCAGAAAGGATTTCAATAGAAGAAAGTGCACTAAATGGATCCAATAGTATTGCAAGGGTATAACATAGTCCTGTTATGGCACATAGTTCAAGGAAAGAGAGAAAACCCTCCATCCATCCGTGCTAAGCTTAATCCCATAGAGTAATTGAAATAATCATAATTTTAATAACTTATTCGAAACATAGAATCATGACACGAGTACCTCATAAGCATCCTTGACCTCTAATGGTGAGCCCAACGTCAAAACATAAGAATAGATCATCGTCAAACGTTACCCTTGCATTAACATCAAATGGCTCACAAGAGGTATAATCTTTGAAAAACGGCTAAGCTTCATACTTGCATAATCATAGATAATTTCATGAATTCATAACATAATTGATAGCCCATATTTAGAATGAAGTCACTTGATTTGTAAAACATGTACATAGCTTGATAACTCTTAACTTGGCAATTTATCAAACACTTAGTGGGCACATATGAGGACATGTTAAAACCATGAAAAATGCAAGAGTATAGATCATGAAATAGTGATATTAATGTATCTTAAAATCATGTAAATTAGCCCACCAACGTCATGTTAAAACCCCATCATGGGTAGCTTGTAAATCATATCAAAACTTCATAATAGTTCATAGATTTCATAGCTTGAATCATGTATAGTCTCAGTAGACAAAGCTCACTTTATAGTATAAGCTCAAAATAGATATTCATGCTTAATCAATAATATTTGACCAAACCGCAACTTACTTCTTACTCATGTTTCATAATAATATGTACCTATAAGAATTACAACTTGAAATTATACAATGGTCATAATATAGAAAGATTGGGCTCCGTGGGTGAAACGAACCCAAGAATGAAACCCACATACCTTAGACCATGAATTTATTGAAATTGAGTCAAGAAAGACTTGAAGCTTCGAATGGCGTCTTGAAATCCACAACTTGTTATTGAGTTCCTTGAATTCTTATTGGGGTTTGGTAGAGGCTCTTAGGAGAATTTGAGAGTGTACTCCAATTGGGAGGAGTGAATTTGATCTTTAGAAATGGCGTTTAGGTCTTCAGGAAGTGCTAAGATAGCATAGGAATCCCTAAAAGACAAATAGAAATAACTAAATTTATGAAATGCCACTAATGAAATGTAATTTGGCAAAAACTCGTATATACCCTTGTACAGATGAGTTATACGAAATGGGCATAACTTTTTCATCCAAACTCTAAATAAGGTGAAACCAATTGAATTGGAAATCTAATTCAAAGAGCATTAATCTGATAGGTCTTGCGCACCCAGTTATTTGTGTGCTAAGAGATATATCCCTTAAAAATTGACCCTCCTACTGGTACTTATGCAAAACTTAGCCAACGGAAATTCCTTTGAACTTGGCTTGATGTAGAGGACCCATGATGGTCTTAAATGACATAAATAAGCTTTATGTAGATTTCAATGATAGATTAAAGCTTAAATGAATTTCTTGAGATCCAAATTGAGTTTGGGCATTTGAATTTGAATGAAATATTTGGCTAAGTGTTAGAGAGGGTTTGGGGGATGTCTTGAATGATATAGGGTTAAAAAAAATGACTAAGTATAGGTGTTTTTATAGATAAGAAGACTTAGGCCCAAGACCCCAAGGCCTTAGGCCGAAAAAGGATTTTTGAGTCACAAAATATGTTAATCTGTGCCCTGGCCGCGTCATACCAGGGGGCGCAGATCCTTACTATTTTGTGTAAACTTGGAAAAATCAAATTTTCTATGGTTCTTATAAAATCAGAGTGAAACCCATTTTTCACTCAATTTTGCACCCCAATAAAGAATATGAAGTCAAATTTTGATAGCACACACAGATTTTGAGATACGTGAAAATTACGATTATAGGTATTTTTGAGGCTCATTTTCAGGCATTTTTGGGGCGTTTCAATATCTCCCCCTTGGGAACATTAGTCCCGAACGTCAAAAGGCATACATATAAGAAGAAATCATGAAGATTTCATCTTGATATGAATGCAACAAATACACTTAAAAATCATTTTCAAAAATCTCAACATGAATGTTAAAATCACCATAAACTTATGATATGAGGGCTAAAACTTAGGACTTAAAATCATGGAAAGGACTTAGTTTTCTATCTCAAGCTTAAATAGAATGAAAAGGCTACAGATATCGTTTCTTCATGCCCACTCCGGCTCTCTATGTGACACTTTCAACCCGTTAATTCCTTTAATGAACCTCGACGAATGCTCCACCTATGATCCTCAACCTTTTCTCATGTCTACATGACATCTTCACCAAGACCTCCTCATAGGCCATCTCATCCTCTACGACACCCACAACCCCAAAATGTTCTATAGCACTTGGGTCACCAACACATCCCTTCAACATAGATACATGAAAGACTGAATGAACTATATCCATTACTATAGGCAATTCCAATTCATAAGCAACTTTGCCAATCCTTCTTAACACTCTATATGAACCCAGAAATCTTAGGTTCAATTCCATTTTCTTGTCCAACCGGATCACATCCTTTACCAATGGGACTTTTGAGTGAACCCAACCAACAACACAAGCACAGCTAAACTATCTTAGTACCAAAACATCCAACTCTAGCAAGGCAGAATTAAGAACTTACTCTAACTTAACCTCTTCAACCAACGAAGATTTGAAACTATCAAATTCACTACACTAGCATTCTCAACTTCATCCAACCTCATTCTCAACCTAGCCAACTGATAGGTTGGTACGACGCACTTCTCTAACCATCACCTTGTTACCCATAATTCACACAAATCACATTTAGCAAACCACCTTTCATCCCTTAAGATTTGCAACATCACTCTCAAATGACTCACAAGCTCTTCTTCATTCCGGAAAATAAATCAATATACCATCCACAAACTAAAGGTAGGGTTTAACGACCCTAATCATGATATCCATAAACATAGCTGGTGGGAGTAGTCAAGCCAAAAGATAATATCACTAATTTTAAATGACCACGCCTAGTCCGAAAATGTTATCTCGAGGATATCATCCTCCCTCACTCTAACTTGGGGGAAAACAAAACCAGACCAAAGATCAATCTTAGAAAAAAAATAGCCTTGTGTAGTTGTTCATAATATGCCTATCCTTATCCATCATGTTACAACCATACGAGCTCTACACTTATTGAAAGCATGATATGCATGTAACTAATCCACCCCAAGACCTCCAAACCCACCATGCCAAGCTCAACAAGACAACAAAACAACACCTCATGCAAATGGGGCAACCCCTATAGACTTTTCTACCAACAATAGACTTACCAATTAGGTTAGACAACAAAACGGCTGACATAACAATTCAGAAGACACATGAAACTTACTAGCAATAGAAGGAATAATGATAGAAGTAGTGGCCCCCAGAACTATCAAAGTATGCATATCAAAATCAAAACCCTTCAACATACCTTGTGAAATATTATTCAAAGTCTAGTGACCCATAGAGGGGTATGGTTGACAATGTCGACGGTCATCCACATAATTATTAGTAACCCATGGACAATGTCTAGACTTGTGATCCTTTGAACCACACTCAATACATGTACCCAAACCAGCCAAACAATCTCCCAAATAGTGCTTCCAATACTTGTGGCATAGAGGAAAAGCTTGAACACCAACACCCTTACTATTTCTTTGAGAATATGCACAATCAACAATCTTGTGGCCCATCTTGCCACACCCATAGCATTCACCCGTACTTCCCATACATGTTTCATTATGATTTATCCAACATTTTGGGCACCTAGGATGAGTCACTCCACCATTGCTATCTTTGCATTAAAACTTTCTTCTTCCTTCATTTGAGGCCATTGGGCAATTTCTCATATTATGCCCAACACTTACATACTTGAAAAAATTCTCAGTGCCCACAAAATACTCCCTTTGATACTTCTTGCCACACCCTTGACAAATAACCAAATGGACCCTTTCATTTTAGTACTTAGGCACCGATAGTCTAGTAGGAGATGGAGGACCCTCAACTCGAGCTCTCTTAGCCTTTCTCTTCCCCCTCTTAACATTTGTAATCTCAGGGGTTCCCATCGATTGGTTGAGTTGCGCGGTCACAGCTTTGGCCAATATCTATAAAGCATTGTGAACCTCCGCATTGGAAATGTCACTATAATGAATTACTTAAGACATGTTCTGAAATGCAATAGTTAAGAATCAATAATAAGTCTAAGGAGAACCTAACTCTATCGCATAACATAGATCATGAAGAAGTAAAACATTTCCTAAAATAACTCATAGCCTCTTGATCATAGTTGTGGCGCGCTTCACAACCATGAACAAGACTCTAATCGATGTAGTGTATTGGACTTCGTGAACCATTAATCACCTAGTGCTCTGATACCAAGTTTGCTAAAATCCAAGCCTAGGGCGTAGATATGACATGGCGAATGGGAGCTCAAAGAAACCCAAACAAGCCTCTTAGCATATTAATCATGCATCTTTGGTTGCGGAAGCAAAGTAAACAATATCAATAGGTAATAAAGAGGGATAAAAGGACTAAGGGAAGTCTTTAATAACATAAAATATAGAATACTCAAAAATCAAGATCATAGAATAATTACATCAGTTGTTCCAACAACACCTCCAAATAGAGATTGGAGCAGGGGCCATGACAATTAGTGGGCTCACGCTCATAGTATCAAGAGATCAGCATAAAGAAAGAGCAATGACAATAGTAACACAGATAGTGTCCCCAAACTTGAGGACTCACCAAAGGCTATCTTCAAGATGACAAATCTAGCCACGTGGAGGATGATCATAAGGAGCTCCAATTCCTACATGGTAACATCATGTAGGCATAGTATATGTGTTAGTATGTTTGAATGTACTAAGTATGTAGGATTTAATGCAACAAGAGATAGGCAACATAGTCAAAATGCATGGTAATAGGCAATAGATAGGCAAAATCTCAATATGGCATGCATGATCAATGCTTGAAGTAAAACATGCTTGTAAGTCATTTAACTTGTATAGAAAATAATATATCAGTATGAAAAGAGACCTCAACGAACAGGGAATAACACCAAGCAAGTTACAACTTGAAATCTCGATGATTACCCCTCATTGGTAATAAGGTGGTCTACTTACCGAGGTAAATCATATTTCACCTTATGGGAGCCTATACCATTTCAGGAAGTATTTTAAGAGAAAGTACACTAAATGGATTGCAAAGGTATAACATAGTCCTATGGTGCTACATAGTTCAAGGAAAGAGAGCAAACCTTCTATCCATCGGTGCTAAGCCTCATCCCATGGAATAATTGAAATAATCATAACTTTAATAACTTATTAGAAATATAGAATCATGACACGAGTAGCTCCTAAATATCCTTGACCTCTAATGGTGAGCCTAACTTCAAAACATAAAAATAGATCATCATCAAACATTACCCTTGTATTAACATCAAAAGGGTCACAAGAGGTATAATCTTTGAAAAAGGGCTTAGCTTCATACTTGCATATCATAGATAATTTCATGAATTCATAACATACTTGATAGCCCATATTCATTATCAAGTCACTTGACTTATAAAACATGTACATATCTTGAGAATTCTTAACTTGGCATTTCATCAAACACTTGGTGGGTACATATGAGGATATGTTCAAATCATGCAAAATGCAAGAGTATAGATCATGAAATAGTGATATTAATGTTTCTTAAAATCATGTAAATCATCCCACCAATATCATGGTAAAATCCCATTATGGGTAACTTGTAAATCATATAAAAAATTCATAATAGTTCATAAATTTTATAGCTTGAATCATGTATAGTCAAAATAGACAAAGATCACTTCATATTATAAGCTCAAAATAAATATTTGTGCATAATCAACAATATTTGATAAAACCCCAACATATTTTATGCTCATATTTTATAATAATAGACCCATAAGAAATACAACTTGAAATCATACAATTTTCATAAAAAGGAAGGTTGGGCTTCATAGGTCAAAGGAACCTATGAATAAATCTCATATACCTTAGACCTTGAATTTCTTGAAATTGAGTTGAGAAATACTTGATGCTTGGAAAGGGGTCTTGAAATCCACAACTTGTTCTTGAGTTTTCGTGAACTATTATTAGGGTTTGGTAGAGGCCTTTGGGAGAATTTGAGAGTGTATTCCAATTGAGAGGAGTGAATTTGATCTTTAGAAATATAGTTTAGGTCTTTAGGAAGTGTTAAGATAGCATAGGAATCCCTAAAAGACCAATAGAAATAACTAAATTTATGGAATGCCATTAATGAAATGAAATTTGGCAAAAACCCATATATACCCCTACAAAGACAAGTTCTACGAAACTAGGCATAATTTCTTCATTCGAACTCTAAAAAAGTTGAAACCAAGTCATTGGAATTATAATTAAATGATATTTAATTTGGTAAGTGGTGAGCCACCCAGCTCTTTGTGAGCTAACAGATATACCCCTTTAAATTTGACCTTCCTACCGATACTTGCGCAAAACTTAGCCAATGGAAAATTCTTTGAACTTGGCTTGATATAGGGGATCCATGATGATCTTAAATGATATAAATAAGCTTGACTTAGATTTGAATAAGAACTTGAAACTTGAATGAATATGTTGAGATTCGAAATGTGTTTGGGATACTTAAATTTGGATAAAATATTTGGCCAAGTGTTAGAGAGGGTTTTTGTGGATGTCTTGAATGATATGGGGTTAAAAAATGATGAACTATAGGTGTGTTTAGTCATAGAAAGACTTAGGTCCAATACCCTAAGGCCTTAGGCCAAAACAGGATTTTCGAGGAATAAAATACACTAATCCGCGACTGGTACATAGCGCTAGGGGCGGGGATCCTTACTGTTTTGTGTAAACTTTGAAAAATCAAATCTTTCTACGGTTGCTCTAAATTCAGAGTTATACCTATTTTCCACTCAATGTTGTCCCCTGGTCAAGAATATAAAGTCAGATTTCCCATAGCACGCACAAATTTTGAGATATATGAAAATTACAATTATTGGTATTTCTGAGGCACATTTGCCAGCACTTTTGGGGGGTTTCATGAGGTATCAAATGTGTTGTATTTTAATAACACAGCAAAGACACAATATTGTGAATATCTATAGCTGAGGTGGGACTTTTCTAACTCTGAACAGCCATAGTCTTCGCCGGGTGAACTCAAATACCCTACTTAGACACTATATGCCCCAAGAATGTGATCGAGCTAAACCAAAACTCACACTTGGAGAATGTTGCATACAACTTCTCCACCCTGAGCCTTTGGAGTACAATCCTCAAATGCCTCAGATGGTCCTACGCAGTCATAGAATAGACAAAGATATCATCAATGAACACAATCACAAACGAATCCAGATACTGCTAGAACACCCCATTCATCAACTCCATAAATGTTGCAGTGGCATTTCTCAACCCATGGGACATAACAAGAAACTCTTAGTGGCCATACCTAGTCCAAAAGGTTGTCTTAGGCATATTTGATGGCTGAATCCCAAGATAATGATATCGGAACCTCAAGTCAACCTTACAAAACTGGGCAACTCCCTTAAGCTGATCAAATAAGTCATCTATGTAGGGAAATGGGTACTTGCTCTTGATAGCCACTTTGTTCAACTGTCTATAATCAATATATATCCTCATGGATCCATCCTTTTTATTTATGAATTAGACTAGGGTACCCCATGGTGAAACACTAAGGATAATAAAACCCTTGCTCAACAAATCCTGGAGCTGCTCCTTTAGCTCCTTCAACTCAGATGGAGCCATTCGATAAGTGACAAAAATGGGCTTAGTGCCTCGCTCAAGGTCAATAGCAAAATGAATGTCCCTATCAGGAGAAACTTCTAGTACCTCAGTAGAAAACACATTCGAAAACTCATAAACCCCTGGAATACACTCCATAGAAGGTGACTCAATAGCATATTCATGAGTAAATGCCAAATAAGCCAAACACCCTCAATCAATCAACTTTTGGGCCTAAATATAAGATATCACTTTAGCAGGATAGGAACCCTACAAACCTATCCATGCAATCCTCAATCTACCTGGAATGGTTAGATTTACTGATCTCACTCAAATAGTACCTCTAAGTTTGAGGATAAAGCGATCATTGTCAAATATAGAAACCTAACCATAGGTTAGGGTCAAATCCCAAGGGAATATAGGGCTTTGCCATATTGATTCACCAATAATCACTTCAAGCAACAAATAGCTCTATTCTCAAGAAAGGTGGGGGCGGTTGTACTAGATTATGGTAAAATAAAACTATACTAAGAAAACATAGAGATAATAAAATTTGGACAGCAACTTGGGAAATTGTGTTCCCCTATGATTCACTAACTAAAAACCACCCCAGATAACACAACCTAAATTGGGACATTGCATACAGGATGGTAACTTAAGTTCTTTCAACCCTTGGGCAAAGGTGAAAGTCAAATTTCAATATGGTGCTTGGCCGGCTACCATAGTATACCAAGTAACCATTACCTATTATAGCAGTCAACCTCTTCTTGGCCGGGTTTGGTTGATTAGACAAGAGTACATCAATTGAATTTTTTCACCCAATTCCTTTTCCTATTCATCACTACCTTGATCGGGGTCATGACACTAGGCAGGGTTTATTGTTGGCCACCATCAAACAACAAGCAAAATGAAGGAAAATAGATAATACATGCAAATACCCGACTTAATAAGTGCAAATAATTTGGGTTATTAAGCTAGCTACTCATAGTTCCCACAACCCCTAAGTTGTGAGTTTAGCCACTCATGGCTTGGGCACACAATTCAACAATGAAATTAGAAGACATGGAAGATTTCTTACCCAAGCAAATTGAAGAACAATGAAACCCTCTTTGAAGTAATAATCACAAGCAAGAATGATGAAATTAATCCACAAGTGTATCTAAATCCCCAAATTTGAGTCTCAAAGTAAAACCCTAAATTTTCTCCCTAATAACCTATGCTATAAACAATCTTCTAAGAATAATGAAAAGTCTCCCCAAAAACTACTCCTAAAACCCTAACTTATACTATTTACAAAATGGTCCTTCAAAATAATTAAAAAATCTGGTCAGCATCTACTACGGCTCGTAGCTACGCCTTCTAGGGTGACTTACGAGCCATAATCAGGCTTTCATGGTCAGTACTTGGCAATTTGGACTTCATTGTTGTGTTCCACCTTTATGAGTCGTAGTCTAGTCTATGACTCATAATGCCTTCTCATAGTCCACTCTTACATTTCATGGCCCAATTTTAATCAACAGTGTTAATTTCTAAGAGGCGCCCTTCTACGGGTTGTAGTGAGGATTATGACCCATACCTTGAGCTAGTACGGCTGAAGTTTAAATTCTCAGATTTTTGTTTTGGAATCTACAAAATCTAAAACTCTTCCCAAAATAAGCCAACTTGTATTTTCTGCAAAAATAAACACAAAACACATAATAACTATAAAAAGTCATATTAAGAACACACAAAATTCAACGTTTTAGACATTAAATATGTTGTATTTTGGCAGCACATTAACACCCTCAACATAGAATTGTTGATTGTCCTCAAGAGATGACTCAATCTTGATAGATAACAAGCAATGCATAGCATTCAACCTATTGGTATGTACCATACTCAATTTCATCGCAGGTACCTATAATGGCTTTTTCAATTCATGATCATGTAGCTAGCAAGAAAATACAACATTCTGATACATTTGACAATTCAATTGTGACAAGTTAAGGAGTATCAATAATTCATGTTCACTTAATAAGTCAAATGCTAACCATGCAATGAAAATGCCCTCATAGAAAAAATGTCTCTTTTTAACACTTAAAATGCTTTCAAAAGTTCCTTATTGGATTATGCAAGCATACTCACACTCATAAATGGGTTTCATGCATGATAACCAATACCATAGGCTTGACTACATACCCACAACTCATACTATTAACTTATTAGATTAGGATCACTTTAGGACTTCATAGGCATATAACCTAGGCTGATGGGGCTTTGGTATGGCATTTTGGACAATTAATGATTAAGGGCCAACCTTGAACCATGTTTTTCAACACTTACACCTTAACAACTCAAACATTCCCAACTTGTTCTCCCTTATTCTGCATTTTCAAGCTTTTTCGGGTATTTGCTCTTAACTTTTTAGCTAGTGCCTAATTTTTCAACTCATTTAGGTTTATCGCTCATTCTAAGGCATCGTTTTCTCTTTTTCTCTTACTCGGTTCATGACTTTCTATTCTTTCTTTTATTTCCAACTCATCACCTTATTTTTACCATTATACCGCAACATGGGCCACCCTCAACTTAGGGTTTTAGCCTGAGGTGAAGTACACAATATCCAACCCCCAAACCAGGGGCACTTTTAGAAGCCACCCTCAACTTAGGATTTTTGCCTCACTCAAGGTTCACAATGTTCAAGGATAGACCAGGGCCAAGATCAAGGTATTTCACTAGATAAGGTTAAGCTAGCTAGGTATTAACAAGGCTCAAAATTTTGAAACAAGGGATAAACTATTTCATTTGGTTTGTCATTTACGCATATGTGGGCTAAATTAAAGAACAAGGGCCTAAGGTTCCTTCCTAATCCATACAATCTCTCATCCAACTAAAGTAACAAGGCAAGTTTTGAATTTATACACAATGCATGAACACAACAAAATTAGCTCACTTGCATATGGCATTGCATATATAGTCAACAAAGACTCACAGATCATGCTTTAAACATCAACTTTCCTTCACTTAATCATAACAGACATTGACAAATTATTCAAACATGCATGATTCCAAAATAACTACTAATCAACAAAAATTTTTAAGGTTACCAATTTTTCAATTTTTTTTTATAAATCATCAAAACAATGTACATGCAAGAAGTTTAATTACCATATACTACAAAAATTATCTAAAACATCTCAAACATGCCAATTCAACAGAAAATAAAACATCCACGAGATAAAAGCACACAGGCAAGAAAACCTCGAGATCAAAACTTGGGATAGCTATGGACTATAAGCTACTCAGACTTCACTCTAGTCCATAGCTACCCATACCTACCAAAGACATTGTACTTTGTCCTCAAATATACAAGGCAAAAACAAAAAAAGAACAAGTGGTCAAAAATCAAAAATCAAATGGTGCCTAAGCACCAGTCTCCGGATGTCCATGAGCATCTCCCTCCTCCGAGGTAGTCTATGTTGTAGTTATGTTGGATTAGCCAATGCCCTGCAAATGCTCAAGGTTCTGGTCTCTCCTCATCTCCTCTTCTTCTCTCGATGTTCTTAGGGAGAACCCCGTGATCTCCTTATCAAGTTTCTCATCATTGTCGGAGGTCTTCTACTGCTTGTGCCCCTCCTCTGCATCAGTATCCTCTATAAGTCTCTTTCCTAGGGCACGGGGTGGTTGATCCTACTAAAATATGTCAAATAGCGGCTCATCTCCAGGTATAGGTTAACAAGGTATGATCAGAGCCGCTAATGACATAATCAAGTCAGCCTTGAACTTCGTCAACTCTTGATGAAAGGCTGACAGGTATACAGGCCAGGCCTCGGCAAGTCTCTTCTGCACTCTCTCCTCGAAGGAATCAACTCGGGCATCCAATATAGCCATGCATTGATCAACCAAAAAAGTATTGAATGCCTTGTATCGACCCTCTGAGCATGGACTATTTGTCAGAACTAAGGCTTAAGTTGTCGCAGAAGCTGAGCTAACTGAGCCTTAGCCAGTGATACTCTCCGAACCATAGCCGAAAAAGCAATAGGAGATATGATATCTATGGAAAGACTCTAAGATATAGATGGCACTGGTATGGGTGTGGCTATAGTGGGACCTATGTCAATGTCAACTACCGTAGGCTGCTATGGTCCCTCCTCAGTAGTAGTAGTAACTAGAGAAGAAGTGATGGTAGCGGTCGAACCCTCGGCTTGCAGCACAGGCATGAATGTCTCAAGCATGGAAGGCATTCCCCGATGGAGTGCCATAGGATTATCATCAGCCATAAGTCAACTGGTATTAAGGGTATGGAAGGCCACGACCAACGAATATAGATAAAGCAATACCTCCACCCTCTCTTTATTGCAGTCTATAAATTAGCATCGAAAATAGCATGCACGTGTTCCTCCTGAGTGTCAACCAATGTATCTTCTCTACTATGAGTTGATAATAATTGATATCATAACTATCCTAGTTGTTGGCTAACAAAATAGCTCACTCCAATATAATAACATTATCTGTGATACTAGGTCGTATGCAAGACCAGATAATAGCCCACTAAAACATGGCAGGAAAGGAGGGAGAAGACTTCACGATTGGCTCAGAATGTGTCATGACACAAGTAGGCTCTAGACCATGCTCATCTATCTGACTAGCAACCCATCTCAAGAGCTCTGTCCACTAGTTCACATTCTTAGAAATGAAAGCCTATCTAATCTGTCAAATCTGCCAATTGAACTCAACTATAGACTCTGTTGCTCTATATGTAGGACTAAACTGGCGATGAATTATCTTTGCTGAGATGTCAACTCACCGACCTCTAACTCAAACCTCTCTCAATTTTGACTGATTGAGAGCCTTCTTCCCCTTGGGAAGGTCCTATAAGATGGTCATCGTATAAGCTACATAAAATTCCCAAACTATAAGGGGAGAGTATTTGCCCAATGTATCAATCAACCATCTGAGCACATGTCATTTGATCTTGGCCTCTAGTGTTAGGATTTAGCTCAGGCCTGTATCCACCAATACGGGCTCCTTATAGAAAGATCGATCTGGTTTACCCTACTATTTTAGCTCTAACTGCTCATCAAGAATCTTCTTCATACCTTTTACACCCTATCTATGATAATGTGGATCTATAGGAGAAATAGATGAGGCCACAAAGGTCTGGGCTGCTCCTACTTTACAGGGTACCTCCTCTGAATCAAACTCTGAACCAGAAGGAGTCATCTGTAATGAACTCCCTTCTGACCCATTACGATATCCCTCCTCATCAGACTCGGAGAAACAATGTCTTAATACTAGGTCTGGATAACTCAGGCAGTAGCTACACTAGTCTAGGTACTTATGCTTCGGGGTCAATTTGGATGTTGTGGATCTCACTCAATCCACCTGACTTTTCATTCTTGCACTCCTCATCTACAAATCTTATATTCAGAATCCTTTTTTGTATCTATTTAGTTTTAGGGGCTATATCACCTAAAAATAGCACAATCACAACATGATCAGACCTAAAACACTCAACGTATTAAAACACAAGAAAAATAAAAACCAAAAAAGTCAACACTGCATCAGTTGTAGGTGACAAGTATGAGACCCTGGTATGTCTCGTAGTTGAGACTACGAGTTGTACTATGGCCTTATAGTCCACATGTGCATTTTAATTTTAGAAACTGAAACTAGGTACGAGATGCAGTTAGGACTCATTGCCTTGACTAAAGATCTTAGACAAGTCTTGTACAAGGTTTCAGAATGCAATATTTAACACAGGATTAGGTCCACAAGACCCCAGTATAGTTCATAGAGGGGACTATGACCCATAGATGAGTCTTATATGGTGAGTTTCAAGGTCTTGAGGTCACTGTTATCCCCTATGAGAGGCAACTATAACTCGTAAACCCTTCTATGAGTCATAGGAGACTCCCGTAGTAGGTAATAATAGGTACCTAGATACCAATTATTTCACCATATAGACATCAAACACCAACAAAACTAGAATTTAAACAGCATCAAAGCAAGTTTTGATCATTCATAACGTGCACAAATTAACCCATACCCTTATCATGACATTCTAATAAAAAATCTACCCCACACAACATCATATCAATCAATACAGAATTGATGACCAATCCCCCGATTCATTCAAACATAAACTCATGTAAGTATTCCCCAAACATTCAACACTATCACTCAAACTCACTTAGTGAATTGATTCTCAAGCAAATCACGAATTCATCAACCCACACTTACCAAACATATCACCCTGACAAATCTATGATCATGCTACTCAAATTTTGTAAATCAACACACAATTACTATCCATCATTATTCAATTGATCAACACAACTAACTTAGCATAATCATTCCATTATGATAACAAGGGCAAATCTTCCAACAAGGGTTAAACACTATGAACTCCAGTCAATAACACTCTATTTAATTCACAATTGCATCATATTCACAAATAATACAGCTTGATACTAATCAATACCATAACACATTTAATCAATCTAATGCAAAATCAATTTTGAGAGTAAAAATAAACCAAGGGACATACCATAGCAAGTGATGAACTAACAAGAGCAAGATGAGGACAAGGAGTACAAAACCCTAGTCACCAAAAAAATTAGCCAGAACAGTGGTTGGGTGGTCAATAAATACGCTGGAGAATAATGAGGGAAGGGATTCAGGAATTGGTTCAGTGCAAATTAGGGTTAAAATGGAATCAGAATGATTTTGACCCCTAATTAACCCTTAGCAGGTTACGTTTAAAATTGCCCTGAGTCGGATCTATGAAACCCTGACTATGGGTCATAGCTCTAACTATGACCGATAGGTCTTGTTCTCGTAGGCCACTCAACACATAGAAAAATTTGAAATCATACCTAGGCACTATGAACCCCATTTACAACTTGTAGTATGGACTACAAGTCATAACCTTAGCTCATAGTATGAGTGCCAATTTCAAGTAATCACTGTTATCCTCTACGAGGTATGACTACGAGTCATAGTGTTCACTATGACTCATAGGCCTAGTCTTACGGGCTACTTTAAATGCCATTTTCTAAAATTTCTCCATCGAGTCCAAAACCTGCACAATTTTCTCAAAGTGTACCATTATACCAACATACAACCAATTCAATATCTAAAATAAAAATCAACATTCAATCAATATGCTACCTAATTATACACAAATTAGCAACAAAGTCAAAAAAAAAGCATTAAAACCTCTTCAGTTGCCTCTCAAGTAGCACCTTTTGTAACGTTGTGGCATGACTTAGTCATCTTGAGTCATCAAAATCCCTCAACCTTCCACACTTTACTTTTGAGTTCATCGGGACGCTTCACAGACTGGCAAATATCGAAAACCACTTTTGCATAATTTACCCTAAACTTGAGTTGACCCAAATCCATATCCACCAGGGCACTACTTGTGGCCAAAAATGGTCTTCCAAGAATAATAGGGACCTTAAAATTGACATCACAACAAGAATTACAAATCCAGCCAGGAATATGAACTTATCCACTTTGATTAGCACATCGTAGAGTATTCCTTTTAGCTTCTTGATTATCCTATCTTCCATTAATAACCTCATTCATGTAGAAATAGGTGAAGCTAAGCCAAGCTTTTTAAACACAGAAAGAGGCATCAAATTTATATTTGCTCCCAAGTCACACAATGCTCTCACAAATTAAATATCGTCGATGGTACAAGTTATGTTGAATGCACCAGGATACTCCCATTTTGGACTAAAGATTTTGAAGTAATTGCACTATAATGTCGGAGCTCTTGCAAAAGCTCTTGGCTCACCATGCACTTTTTTTATCACTAAATCCTTTATATATTTTGCATATCCTGACACCTTTTCCAATGCTTCAATAAGGGGAATGTTGTTGGACAACTGTTTCAACATGGATAGGAAGTGTTTGAACTTACCATCCTTCTCTTTTTACTTGAGCCTTTGGGGAAAAGCAGGGGTAGGTCTTGGGATAGTCTTGTTCTTTTCTTGTTCATTCACCACTTCATCTCTCACCCCATTGTTAGCCAAACCTTCTTTCTCAACCTCAACTTTGTCATTAACACTCTTTTCGCAATTATCATTTACAACCGCTGGCAATGGAGGGTCAATGGTACTCTTTCCACTCCTCGTCATAGCCGTCATACAATATCCCTCATTCTTAGGGTTTTGGACCATACTACTTGGCAAAGTACCCTTTTGGCGTTAATTCAATTAGGATGACACTTGACCAAATTGTTATTTGAGTTGCGTGATGGCTACTAAATTAGATTCTATATTTTGGTTGATACTTCAAATATCCAATTTTATTTCTTTCAATGTCTCATCTTGGCTCTTCTCTTTCTTTAACAATTTTTCATATATTTCCTTGATCCTTAAATTGCTAGAACCAGCTTCATGAATATGAGGAGGCACATAAGTGTTATCATCTAAGCTTAGGTCCTAAATGTGACACGACGAATAGAGAACCCGAAGGAACCCCAATCAAGCGTCTTAACATATCATTACACATCCTTGGTTGCAAACCAATAAAATAACATCAATGGATAGAAAAAGGGGTAATATGGGACT
>JAOTQJ010176127.1:0-24134 GCA_025642045.1 Solanum sejunctum
TTTGGTGAAACCCCTTAGCTGTCGTAAATGGAGATTCAGTATAAGTGTATGTCTGGGTGCCCTATCGGCACCATTCATGGACCCTGGGTTGGGTCGTGACATATAATGAATCCTCTGAAGTAAGGGAGGCTCACCAATGAGCTGAACGTCTCAGATCCTCAACTATACGCTCATCGACGATCCCTAATCTCTGTATCTACATCTTAAAATGATGTAACATCGAGTGATGTCAGTACTACAATATGCGAGTGGGTGAAATATCTAAATGAAGCAAAAATAGAAAGAATAATATAGAATTAACATCAACTTAGTGAGCCATCAACCAATCAAACCTCATCAATCAACTCGATGGGACTTAACTCAACTCAACTCAATGGAACTTAACTCAACTCAACTCAATGGAACTCAACTTAACTCAGTGGAATCATGTAAACTCAAAGTACTCAAGGTGGGCACTTTTTGAGAGTTTCTCTTATTCGAAAGCAATCACTTATGAGGTAGTGATTGTATAATAATCTCGCTGATATTACCACAACTATTCTATACTTGCCAAGTAAAGAATGAATCGAATCCACTGGTGATCTAGCCATCAACATGTCCTTTATTATTTTAGGGACTTCCAATTAAGAGGGAACCTCAACGTAATATAATGGTTCTAATCCTTACCTACGCTTGGCAATGTAGTTAATGAGTGCGAGTTGGGTTTAATCTTACTCATTTTGATGCTCGATTCTCCTCCAAAGACTTAATACTCATAAACTCATCCATCTCCATCAAATTATCTCAATCAACCATGTGGAGACACTTATTATGTCAATCAGTCCCATAGAGACTCCGATCATCTCATCAACTCAACTCTCAATCGATCTCTCAAAGTGTTTAAACCAATCATTAGAGGGACCATCAACATAGTAAATGGGCACATCTCATCTAGTCTCAAAATAATATAAAAAATAAAAAGACTAGAAGAAAGAAACTAGCTTACAAATCTTAACATCAATATTTGACTCTAGTCTATGAAGCCACTATCAATATGAAGCAGTGCTAATGATAGACCCATGGCTAGTTAAAATCCAAATAAATCTAATCAAATCTAACTCTAAAGCAAGATAAAATAAATATAATGAATCCTATGAAGTAGGGGAGGCTCACCAATGAGCTGAATGTCTTAGATTCTCAACTATACTCTAGTTGACGATCCCTAATCTCTACATCTGCATCTTCAAATGATGTAGCACCGAGTTACATCAGTACTACAATATGCAAGTATGTAAAATGGCTAAATGAAAAAAAATAGAAAAAATAATATAGAAGTAACATCAACTTAGTGACCCATCAACCAATCAAATGTCATCAATCAACTCGATGGGACTCAATTCAACTCAACTCAGTAAAACTCAACTCAATTCAACTGAATGGAACTCAACTTAGTGGAACTCAACACATATCTGTGGAAACAACTAAACTTAAAGTACTCAAGGTGGGAACTTTCTGGGAGTTTCTCTGATTCAAAAGCAATCACTTATGAGCTAGTGATAGTTTAATAATCTCGCAGATATTGCCACAGCCATTCCGTACTTGCCAAGTAAAAAATTAATTGAATCCACTAGGGATCTGGCCATCAAAAAGCCCATTATTATTTTAGGGACTTCCAATTAAGAGGGAACCTTGACGTAATATAATGGTTCTAATCCTCACCTATGCTTGGCAACATAGCTAATTATTGTGAGTTGGGTTTATTCTTACTCATTTCGGTGCTCGATACTCCTCCAAAGATTCAATGCTCGTAAACTCATCCAGGTCAATCAAATTATCTCAATCAGTTACGTGGAGGCACTCATTATGCAATCAGTCTCATAGAGACTCTGATCATCTCATCAACTCAACTCTCAATCAATCTCTCAAATTGTTCAGACCAATCATTAGAGGGACCACCAATTAGACAAATCATTAGAGTTCAATTATGAAGACTCATAGGACTATCATGTTCTATCAATCTATCATCATGTTCATATCACAATTATAATCAACATTCTCAAGTCAAGGCTCTAGGCTCCATCCCTACGTTTATTCATGTATGCTTTCACAAATTAACATATAGGGTTATATTGTATCTCACAAAAAGTATTCAATTTCAAGAAAACAAGTTTACGGTGATCATCAACATATGAAAAAACATGTACTAAATATATAATTTAAGAAAATAATCAAGAAAGTATTTCAAGAAACATATATGGGGACATATGAACTCTCAACTCATCTATAACCATCTATGGAGCACAGGGGAGAACAATATCATGCTTTAATTTAGCGTTACATACCTGAAACATTGATATTATAATCAAAATTTTGTGAATACTAGCTTTCTTGGAGAAAATCCTCGATATTTATAGTTTTGTTAAATTGAAAGAACTTGGAAGGACACTGTTGGAGGAATTCTGTTTGATTCTTGAATTCTTGACTTAGAATCTTTAGAGTTCTTGATGAAGAAATCTAATTCTGAAAAAGAAGAATCTAGGAATCCTTTCTTGGAATTCTCGAATTCATTTTCTTGAAATCCTAGGTTATGATTTAAGATTCTATTAGAGATTCATGAATAGATGAAGAAATTTAGATTGGGTAGATTGAAATTTATGAATAATAACTTACCTTGTGGATGAATCTTGGAAGCTAGTGCCAACTTGATTACTTTCTACATGATTCTTGAGCGTTTATGTTTAGGAGTTGACGTTTTATGCATTTTAGAACCTTAAATAGATCCCCAATGGTTTTAGGATAAAAATACACCAAAAATAAAAATAAAAGACGTCACTTAGCTTATCCATAAAGGGTTCACATCAAGTCTATGATGCAGAGCTATTGCGAATCTTCAGACAACTTTGCAGGTCTTCAGTAAAATGGTCATATCTTTCTACTCCGAACTCTAATTAAGGAAAATTTAGATACTTCGGAAAGCTAATTCAAAGATCTTCAATTTTATATATCATGGGTCACTAACTCAATATACTTTAGGAGATATTGTCATTTGAAATAGACCCTTCTATCAACTCATATGAAAACTTAGTCGGTAGAAATTCTTTGGATGGCTTGATATAAAAGATCCCCTACGACTCTAAATCACATCTCATATACCTTAAAATACTTAGGAATTTATCCTAGCATGTGTATACAACATAAAAGTCATTGGTCCATCTAACCTTTATAAAATCTTGCATTAGAACTGCGACCTTATATCATCTCTAATTCTATTCCCACACTAAGAAATTAACTTTAACATCTATGCTTTATTAAGAATTATAATTTAAAATCCTATATCATCTGAAAGATAGATCAATCTTAGCTTAAAACAATTAAGGCGTTACTTCATCTCCCTCTTGGGATCATTCGTCCTCGAATAATGAGTGAAGTTAGACATCAATGTAGGAAAAACAATCAAGAGTCTTCTCTGAAATCATTCAACAAATCATACTATCGACCCATTCGGACAATCACAAATAATTTAAAATAGACAAATCGATTTAGATCAAGAGTAAAGATATTATCTTAAACATTCTCACCATCAGGCACAAATGGAATATCAAAATTCAATCAATTCAAATAATTTAAACACCTCATCAAACATTTCTTCGAACTAAACAAGGAAGTCACCTATTCTAATATAGTATAGGACCATCGTGACATACAAGACTACGAATAACTCTCAAGCTCAACTCTTCCTCAATTGTGCTCCTTTTCATATCTATGTCCACCCATATCCTCTCATTCCAGTTCAGACCCAACTCTAACTCCCAATATTATTGTCCTAAGATGATCATACTTATACCAATCTTACCCCTCAAAATCTTTGTTTCATATCTCTATAGAAATATCTACTTAGAGAATACTGCTCGTTCCTTTCACTTTAATACACTCGCATAATAGCATCAACACATTTAGTCCTATCAATCCAACCACTTGATCGTCTCTTAAGTTTAACATAACTTGAGAATCTTCAAACCTACAATAGCACCTTACACCCTCGATCACATGAACCCTTACCACGAGAGATACTAATATTCTTTTACCTATCTATTAGACTCATCATGATTTCTCTAACTCCTCCCCACATTTATAACCTTAAAAAGAAATGGCATCACAACATTATCAGAATGAAGAACTCTCTCTCTCTCTCTCATCAACCATCACTCTTCTACTATCATCGACATTTCTATCAAGACTGGAAGATAGGATCACTCAAAGGGCTTGGAATGAAAGATCATTAGCATGATGCAATCGAGAAATCTTATCTAACAATATTCACAATGAAGTACAATCTCCTTCATTTATCAAGACTCATTCTGAGTTCACAGGACTGCACGTAGTTTAAAACTTAGGTCACATCTCATTCAATGTAGGACTGGAAACTCTTAGATCCATGAGGTATGTTCAAAATTATTGAATGATGTTGTCTCTTCTCATCCTCAAAACAGAACATAAATGATAATCAATAAGTGGTACATAGGACTAGGCCATGGCCATGACAGTCATATACTAGACAAGAATGGAATACAACCTCAACTGAAGTATAAAGACTATATGAGAAGGAGAAGAATTGATATCTCATCTTGATAAACTCATCTCTATTGAAAACTCAAGATCTACTCTATTTTATCACCTCATCATCTCCCCCTTAGCACAAAGGTAGTCTCTCTAATTTTGTGGATCAATTCACCTTTCTAAGCTATATGTACATATCTCCGCACGGTCAGGGATTCACTATCCACAATAATATCTTAAACTCTTCTATTATACTATAGTCACATATATAAAATAGCCTCTAAGACTCTCTCTGAAGATACCACACTTATCTTTCTCCTGTCTCTATGGCAATATTTCTATATTTTCTATTCTTATAAGCATGCATAACCACTTTTTGCAACTCTTAAAATCTAAAATCTTCTTTTGCCTACTAATGCTCAACTTTTGTGACCCCATAAACTCATTTGTATAAGACTTAGACTATAATTGAAAACTTATCATTATCTATCCATAAGCCTTAAGTCAACTGAGTTACTCAAAATGATAAGGAATGCTTACCTCAACCTACTCAGCATTGACAACTCAAAAACAGTATCTAGATTCTTATAGTAGTCATGCCTTAGAGCTTCACACAACTTTACACAATCATTGATACACATCTCAAGCCTTTTCTTATCTATTCTCATTTCAATAGTCTTACCTAAGTGGCACTTGTACCCTGCCTGTAGCGTCACTTTCCTTACAAATTAGGTCTTCATCTCGAATATACATTATGGAAAGCCTCTTAGAGCAAATCTCCAACTAAGATGATCACTCTCACGATACTATCTCCTCTATCACACTACTCCTAAAAATTTAAGCTTAGGGTCTAGTACTAACATGTGCATCACACACTTCCCATATACTATATGAACTTGTAACTAATAGGTAAAAAACTGGGAAACATAACCCCACTAAAATCTCATAGCGAATATTCTATCAACATATTTCTTCCTTATAATTCAGTACCACTCACCTATTCAATCATATCTGCTTATCCAACTAAGCTCATAACTTAATTAGTCTCATGAACTCTCACTTAAAAATCATAAGCCTAATTTAGATCTGTCACATCGAAAGCACTCTTTTCCCCTATTCAACATCTGCCCTTCACCCCCAAAAATATGAACACTACAACACATCACCATATACTTTCTTCTAGTTTGAGTATGATCTATCACATTCTAACAATAACTCTTCCTCTATGCCTCATCATGAAAATCATAAAGTACTTATGACTTTTTTATCAAACTTATGCTAATCGACTTATCATCTCATTTCTTACCTAATAGGTACATAACTCTAACTACAATTCCCAATCAACCATCACTCTTGCTATCTCGTCCCTTTCTTTCCATCATCATCCTTCTAACTCTGGGATGATTCAATTCGAGTAAGGGTTTATAAGACCTTAAATGTCACTCCTTGGTGGTAAAACTAATCTCTTTAGAGACATAAGTTTCTCTCTCATGGGTAACATCAGAAGCAATTTTTGAAAAAGTTGGTATGGTTACATCTAGAGCTAACTCAAGTGCACAATTCATATGAGTAATAGTACACTCTTTCTAGTCAATCAACTTAGCACACTAGTTGGCTTCTCTCAATCCTGGTGTAGTCTCTTTACCATTCTAATTACTTTATTGCATAGGATCTCATCAGTAAGAGTTTGAACACTGTCTCTATCACGTTATAGATGAGACATAGTCGAAAGGTTTAGAGCAACACACAAATCATCATAGATTTCTTAGGGAATAGCACTATCACATGATTTAAAATTTGAAAGAAGGAAAATGTTTCCTAAATGTCAATAGTCTCTCATTTGTAAAAGTTGGGCCATGACAACCATAAATACGTTCCTATAGGCACGGCTTCATAGACACCCTAGGACACTTGAACGTTGTGCTCTAATACCAAGTTTGTCACATCTTAGGAGGGTACCCAAGATGTGGCGGACACCAAGTGACTATTGCTTGTCCCCAAATGAACCACTTAGCCTTATGACATTCATTCATCAATAAACTCTACTAATTAGCAGAAGACAAAAGGAAGTAAATGGGCACATCTCATTTAGTCTCCAAATAATATTATAGTGAAAAGGCTAGTAGAAAGAAACTAGATCATAAATCTTAGCATCAACATTCAACTCTACTCTATGAAGCCTCTATCGGTTTCAAGCAATGCCAATGACTGACCCATAGCTACCTCAAATGGAAAGATCCAACTCTTCCACCCAATTACGAATTTGTTGCGAAAGCTAATCAAATCTGACTCTAAAACAAGATGAAATAAATATAATAAATCCTCCAAAGTAGGGGTGGCTCAACAATCAGCTAAATGTCTCAGATCATCAACTATGCATCTGCTGGTGGTCCCTGTTCCCTATATCTATATCATGAAATGATGCAGCATCGAGTGGCGTTAGTATTTGGAATGTACAAGTATGTAAAATGTCTAAATAAAATCAAAATAGGTAGAATAATATAGAAGTAATATCAACTCAGAATATACTCAAATAGATTGTCAAATGTCTATGTAAAGTAAGAATAATGAGTAGATAAGTGACCCATCAACCAATCAAACCTCATCAATTAGCTTGATGGGACTTAACTCAACTCAACTCAATGGAACTCAACTCAACTCGACTCAACATATTTGAACTCAAATCAACTCAAAGTACTCAAGGTGGGAACTTTTCAGGAGTTTCTCTTATTCGACAACAATCACTTATAAGTCAGTGATTATACAATAATCTCGATGTTTCCACAATTATTTCGTACTTTTCAGGTAAAGAACAAATAGAATCAACTAGGGATCTAGCCATCAAAAAGTCTTCTATTATTTCAGGGACTTCCAATCAAGAGGGAACCTTAACATAATGGAAGGGTTCTAATCCTGACCTATGCTTGGCGCTATAGTTAATGAATGCGAGTTGGGTTAACTCTTACTAATTTTGGTGCACGATACTCCTCCCAAGATTCAATGCTTATAAACTTATCTAACTCAATCAAATCATCTCAATCAATGTCGTGGAGGTACTCATCATGTCAATTAGTCTCATAGAGACTCTCATCATCTCATAAACTCAACTCTCAATCAATCTCTCAAAGCATTCAGAACAATCATTAAAGATACCATTAATTAGACAAATCATTATAGTTCAATTATTAAGACTCGCATGACTATCAAGTTCTATCAATCCATCATCATGCTCCTATCACAATCACAATCAACATTGTCAATGCAAGGCTCTAGACTTGATCCCTAGGTTCATTCATGCATGCTTTCACATATAGGGTTATACAAAATCTCATGAAAAGTATTCTATTTAAGAAAATAAATTCATGATGATCATTAACATAAGAAAATACACGTAGTAAATAGAGATTTCAAGAAAATAATCAAGAAAGTATTTCAAGAAACATGTATGGGGACTCATGAATTCTCAACTCATATATGACCATCTATGGGGCACATGGGAGCACAATCGCATGCTTTAGTTTAGCCTTACATACCTGGAAAGTTGATATTACAATAAAATTTTGATGAATACTAGCTTTTTTGGAGAAAATCCACAATCTTTGTGGATTTTTTAAATCGAAAGAACTTGGAAGGACATTAATTTGAGGAATTCTCTTTGATTCTTGAATTATAAACTTAGAATCCTTAGAGTTCTTGATGAAGAAATCTAATTCTTAAAAAAGAAGAATCAAGGAATTCTTTCTTAGAATTCTTGAATTTATTTTCTTGAAACCCTAGGTTATAATTTAAGTTTCTATTAGAGATTCATGGATAAATGAGGAAATTTGGATTGGGTAGATTGAGATTTATGAAGAATAACTTACCTTGAGGATGAATCATTAAATCTAATCCTAACTTAATGGTTTTCTTGATGAATCTTGAGTGTTTACATTTAGGAGTGAAGGAGAGGCTTTTACTTTTGAAGAATAGTCATTTTATGCATTTTAGGACCTAAAATAGATCCCAACAGTTTTAGGATAAAATTACCCTTAAAATAAAAAGAAAGCATTTCATTTATCTTATCCATAAAGGGTTCGCGTTAGGTCCACAACGCAGAGCTATCGTGGATCTTCAAACAGCTCTCCAGGTTTTTCAGTAAAATGGTCATAACTTTCTACTCCAAACTCTGGTCATTTAAAGTTGACCCTTGTGTCAACTCATACGAAAACTTAGTTAGTAGAAATTCTTTGGACTTAACTTGATGTAAAAGATCCCTTATGACTATAAATCATATCAAATATACCTTAAATACTTAGGAATTGATCCTAGCATATATACACAACCTAAAAGTTGTTGGTTCATCTAACCTTTATAAAATCTTACATTAGAACTGCGACCTTATATCATCTTCAATTCTATTCTCGTACTAAGAAATTGACCATAACATCTATGCTCAATTAACAATTTTGAATTACAATCCTATATCATTTGAGGGATGGATCAATCTTAGCTTAAAACATATTGGGGTGCTATATTATCTCCCCCTTGGGATCATTCATCCTCAAATGATTAGTGAAGCTAGACATCAACGTATGAATAAGAATCAATGCTCTTCTCAGCATTCTCACCATCAGGTACTAATGGAATGTAGAAAGTCAATCAATTTGAATCATTTAAACACCTCGTCAATTAGTTGTTCAAAATTTAGAATAAAGCTACCCATTCTAATCGAGAATGGTACCATCGTGATATACAAGACTATATGAATAACTCTCAAGCTCAACTCCTCCTCAATTGTTCTCCTTTTGAAATCTACATCTAACCAGATCCTCTCATTCTATTTCACACCTAATTATAAGCCCTAATATTCTTGTCCTAAGATTATTACACTTATACCAATCTAACCCCTCAAAATCTATGTTTTAGATCTCCATAGTGACATGCACTTAGATAATACTACTCTTTTCCATCACTCTAATACACTTGCATAATAGCAACAACATATTTTAGCCTATCATTCCAACCACTTGATAGCCTCTTAAGGTCAACATCAGTTGAGAAACCTCAAACCTACCATAGCAGCTAACACCCTCGATCGGATAAACTCTTACCACGAGATATACTAATATTCAGTTACATATCTATTAAACTTATCATCATTTTCCTAACTCCTTCTCCACGGCTATAACCTTAAAAGGAAATAGCATCACATCATCATCAAAATCAAGCACTCACTCTCTCTCATAACCATCACTCTTTACTATCATCAATATTTCTATTAAGACTAGAAAGTAGGATCACTGATAGGACTTGGAATGAAAGATCCTCGGACGATTCAATAGAGAAATCTTCTCTAAGAACATTCATAATAAAGTACAATCTCCCTTGTCTATCAAGACTCATTCTGAGTTCACAGGATTGTACGTAGTGTAAAACTCAGGTCACATCTCATTCAATAAAGGATTGGAAACTCTTAGATCATAAAAATTATTGAATGAAGTTATCACTTCTCATCCTCAAAAATTAACATAAATGATAATTCCACTACCTGAGACTAGTCCATGGGTATAGCAGTCGTACACCGGACAGGAATAAAATATTACATCAACTGAAGTATAAGGATAACATGAGATGGAAACGAATTGATATCTCATCTTGATCAGTCCATATCTATCAAAAACTCAATATCTACTCTGTTTTATAACCTCATCATCTCCCCTTTAGCTCAAAGGTCGTCTCTCTAAGTTTGCGAATTAATTCACCTTTGTAAGCTATACGTACATATCTCTGCATGGTCACAGAATCACTATCTACAAGAATAAAATAAAATCTTCTGTCATATTATAGTCACCTATATAAAATAGCCTCAAAGGGTCTCTCCGAAGACACCACTCTTAGCTTCCTCCTATCTCTATGGAAATCCTTCTATATTTGCTACTCTTATTGGCGTACCTAACCACTTTCCACAACTCTTAAAATCTAACATCTTCTTTTTTCTTCTAATGCTCAACTTTTGTGCTCCTATAAACTCATTTGTATAAGACTTAGACTATAATGGAAAACTCAATATTATCTATCAATAAGCCCCAAATCAATTGAGTTACTCGGAATGATAAGGAATGCTTACCTCAACCTATTCCACCTCGATAACTCGAAAATACTATTTAGATTCTTATAGTAGTCATAGCTTAGAGCTTCATACAACTTTATACAATCATGGATACACATCTCAAGCCTCTTCTTATCTATTGAGCTATCCTCATTTCACTAGTCATACCTAAGGGGCACTTGTACCCTGCCTATAGCATAATTTTGCTTGCTAATAAGCATCTTCATCTTGAATATACACTATGGCAAGCCTGTTAGAGCAGATCTCCAAGTAAGACTATTATTCCCATCACACTATCTCCTTTTTCACACTACTCCTCAAAATTATAGCTTAGGGTCTAGTACTAATATTTGCATCACACACTTGCCTCAAATTATACCAATATGTGACTACTAGGTAAAATAATTAGGAAACATAAGCCCACAAAATTCTTATAGCGTGTATTCAATCAACACATCCCTTCCTCACAACTCAGTACCACTTAACTATTTAATCATGTCTCCTTATCTAACTAAGCTCATAACTCGATGAGTCTCATAAAATTTCTCTTAAAAATCATAAGTCTAATTTAGATCTATCACATTTAAACTACTCTTTTCCCCTATTCAACATCTACCTTTCACCTTCTATAGTATGAATACTACAACACATTAGCATAAACTTCCTTCTAGTTTGAGTATGCTCTATCACATTCTAACAATAACTTTTCCTCTATACCTCATCATGAAAATCATAGGGTACCTATGACTTTTTAATCAAACTTAGAGCAATTGACTCATCACCTCATTTCTTACCAAATAGGTACATAACTCGAACTACAAGCCTCAATCAGTCATCACTCTTGCTATCTTGTCCCTTTCTTTCCATTATCATCCTTCTAACTTTGGGATGATTCAATTCTACTAAGGGTTTTTAAGACATCACATCTCACTCCTAAGTGGTAACATTAAACTCTAGAGAGATATAAGCTTCTTCCTCATAGGTAACATCAGACGAAAGTTTTGAAAAAGAGGGTCTGGGTATATCTAGAGCTAAATCAAATATATGATTCATATGAGTAATGGTGCACTCTTTCTATTTAATCAACTTAGCATACTAGTCGGCTTCTCTCAAGCTTGGACAGTCTGTCTACCATTCTAATTACTTTATCATAGAGGATCTCATTAGTAAGAGTTTGAATATTGCTGTCTTTATCACCTCATAGACGAGGCATAGGTGAAATGTTTAGAGCAATGCAGGAATCACTGCAGATTTCTTAGGAAATAGCTCCATTGCATGATTTAGAATCCCAATGAAGGGAAAATTTTCCTAAATGTCAATAGTCCCTCATTTATAGAAGTGGGGCCCTCACAACTATAAGTAAGTTCCTATAGATACGACTTCACAGATGCCCTAGGACACTTCAACTCTATGCTCAAATAGTAAGTTTGACATACCCTGAGAGAGTGCACTAGACGTGGTCGGCATATAGAGACTATTGTTAGTCCCCAAGCGAACTACATGGCCTCATCACATTTACTCAATCAATAAACTCTACTAATCAGTAGAAGAGAACAGGAAGTAAATGGACACAGCTTGTCTAATCTCAAAATAATGTTATAAATGAAAAGGCTAGTAGAAAGAAACTATCTCACAAATCTTAACATCAACATTCGACTCTAGTCTATGAAACCTCTATCACTATCAAGCGGTGCCAATGATAGACCCATGGCTACCTCAAATGGGAAGATCCACCTCTTCTACCTAGATGGGAATTTGTTGTGGAAGCTAATCAAATCTGACTTTAAAGCAAGATGAAATAAATATAAGAATCCTTGGAAGTAGGGAAGGCTCACCAATCAACTGAACATCTTAGATCCTCAACTATACACCTATTGACAATTCCTCATCCATGTATTTGAATCATGAAATGATGCAGTACAAAGTGGTTCCAGTATGTGTAATATACAAGTATATTAAATGGATGACTGAAACAGAAATCGGTGGAATAATATAGAAGTAACATCAACTCAGAATATACTTAAATAGATTTCAAATGTCTATCTAAAGCAAAAATAAAGAGTACATAAGTGATCCATCAACCAATAAGACCTCATCAATCAACTCAGACTCAACTCGATAGGACTCAACTTAAATAAACTCAATGGAACTCAACTCAACTCAACTCAATGGAACTTAACTCAACTCAACTCAACTTAGTGGAACTTAACTCAACTCAAAGTACTCAACGTGGGAACTTTCTAGAAGTTTCTCTCAACTCAACCAAACTCAATGAAACTCAACTCAACTCAACTCAATGGAACTCAACTCAACTCAACTCTGTGGAACTTAACTTAACTCAAAGTATTCAAGGTGAGAACTTTCAGGGAGTTTCTCTTATCTAACAGTAATTAGTTATGAGCTAGTAATTGTATAACAATCTCACTGATATTGCCACAGTCATTTTGTACTTGTCAGGGTAAAGAATGAATCGAATCCACTGGGTATCCAGCCATTAACAAGTCCTTAATTATTTTAGGGATTCCAATCAAGAGGGAACCTCAACGTAATGTAATAATTCTAATCCTCACTTATACTTGCCAATGAAGTTAATGAGTGCGAGTTGGTTTTACTCTTATTCATTTCAGTGCTCAATACTCCTCCCAAGACTCAATGCACATAAACTCATCCATCATAATCAAATCATCTCAATCAGCCTCATGGATGCACTCATTATGTCAATCATTCTCATATAGACTCTTATCATCTCATTAACTCAACTCTCAATCAATCTCTCAAAGCATTTAGAGAAACTATTAGAGGGACCATCAATTAGATAAATCATTAGATTTCAATTATGAAGACTCACAGGATCATCAAGTTCTATCAATCTATCATCATGCTCATATTATAATCACAATCAGCATTCTCAAGTCAAGGCTCTAGACTTCATCCCTAGGTTCATTGATGTATGCTTTCACAAATTATCATATAGGGTTATTTAATATCTCATGAAAAGTATTCAGTTCAAGAAACAGGTTTATGATAATCATCAACATATGAAAATACACATAGTAAATATAAATTTTAAGAAAATAATCATGAAAGAATTTCAAGAAAAATATTTGGGGACTTATGAACTATCAGCTTATCTATGACCATCTATAGAGCACATGGTAGAACAATCTCATACTTTAGTTTAGCCTTACATATCTGGAAAGTTGATATTATAATTAAAATTTGATAAATACTAGCTTTCTTCGAGAAAATCCTCAATCTTTTTAGGTTTTTAATTGAAAGAACTTGGAAGGACATTGATTGGAGGAATTCTCTTTGATTCTTGAATTCTTGACTTAGAATCTTTGGAGTTCTAATAAAGAACCCTAATTCTTGAAAAAAGAAGAATCAAGGAATCCTTTCTTGGAATTCTTAAATTTATTTTCTTGAAACCCGTGGTTATGATTTAAGATTCTATTAGAGATTCATGAATAGATGAAGAAATTTAGATTGGGTAGATTGAAATTTAAGAAAAATAACTTACCTTGAGGATGAATATTGAAAGATAATCCTAACTTAATGACTTTCTTGATGATTCTGGAGCATTTCTATTAGGAGTGAAGGAGAGGGTTTTACTTATGAAGAATTAACGTTTTATGCCTTTTAGGACTTTAAATAGATCCAAAAAAGTTTTATCATATAAGTACCCTTAAATTATAAAGAAAGAGTCATTTATATTATCCAGAAAGGGTTCACCTCAGGTTCACCATGCAGAGCTATCGCAGATCTTCAAATAGCTCCACAGGTCGTCAGTGAAATGGTCACTACTTTCTACTACAAACTCTAATTAAGAAGAAATTAGATGCATTGGAAAGCTAATTCAAAGATATTCAATTTGATATATTATGAGTCACCTAAATCATTACACTTTAGGAGATATGGTCATTTGAAATTGACCCTTCCATCAACTCATACAAAAACTTAGTCGGTAGAAATTTTTTGGATTTGGCTTGATGTAAAAGCTCCTTTATGACTCTAAATTGCATCTAATATACCTTAAATACTTAGAAATAAATCCTAGCATATATATACAACCTAAAAGTCATTGGTCCATCTAACTTTTATGAAATTTTACATTAGAAATGCAACCTTATATCATATCTAATTTTATTCCCATACTAAGAAATTATCTTTAACATCTATCCTTAATTAAGAATAATCAATTAAAATCTTATACCATATGAATTATGGCTTAATCTTAGCTTAAAAAATTGGGGTGTTACATTATCTCCCCTTTGGGGTCATTCATCCTCAAATGATGAGTGAAGGTAGATATCAAGGCACAAATAACAATCAAGACTCTTCTCAGCAATTGCTCAACAAATCAAACTATCGACCCATTTGGGCAATCACAAATCACTCAAAATAGACCAATCGATTTAGATCAATTCGAATCATTTAAAAACCTTGTCAATTAGCATTTCACCTATGAAGATAGGCCAAGTCCCACAGTGAAATTCGACCTTTACCTTTGACCAAAGGGTTCGAAGAACCTAAATTTCCATCCTATATGCGATATTCTAGTTTAGAATTATCAAATCCGAGGAATTTGATCATGGGGACCACAATACCCCCAAGTTGCTCCCCATTATTATTTGCCTTTCAATTTTAGTTAGTCTAGTTTAATTTTCTATTGATTATTACAAACCCCTCTCCCCATGTTAGAGAATTGAGTTAGTCGATGTTTGAATTGATTATTGGTAAACCAAGTGGCAAAAGTATTGTATTACTTGTGGGATTTGACCCTAACCTTAGTTAGGTTTATTACGTTGATGATCACTTTTACTTCAAAAAGAGGTGTATCTTGAGCATGATCAAAGAAAAATGGTGCTGCTATCGGGGAATATGGTGAGACTTTGATTTGGAATCACTAGTAGTATAATTCAAGTGTTAATTTCTTAGTTCTATTGTATTTTACTTTTGTTTTCATTTTTGTTGGTTTAGTTTCTTTACAGGGTATACTAGGTGTTGTATTCCTAATACAAGGAGTCAAGGCATTCCCTTAGCTCTAATTGATTTAGTGATCCAAGGGGTTACAAGGAGAATGGCTTAAACGAATGCTAATATCATGGTTAATGAAGCTATGAATCGAAATTATGATGTTGATGATAGGGATGGCAATCCACCACCATTGGATAATAGGCCACGACCTAGGAACTTCAATAAGAATGCCTATGGATGGAACCAATATAGATGAATCCCATGGCCATGGACCTAAGGGGAGATATAGTGTTGCCACCATTATCGGTCGACACTAAGTTCATGATTTCAAGTGGATTGCTCTAAATGCTTCATAATTGTGGTTTGTTTGCGAGTCTACCTTCTGAGGATCCTCATTGTCATCTGCATAATGTAGATTTTGTTTGCAAGAGCATGATGGGGATGCAAAAATTTTCCAAAAATGTTGTTGGGTTGTGTGTGTTCCCTCTATCTCTTACTAGTAATGCAAGGGTGTGGCTATCAAAATTCCCACAAAACTCAATCACCAGTTGGGTGGATTTATAGAAGGCCTTTTTGGAAAGGTACTTCTCGAGGCCAAGCAAGCTTAAATTAAAAGATCAAATCGACAATTTTGAGCAATTTCTAGGTGATTCAATTATTACAAAGTTAAAGAGATTTATAATGTGTTTGAGAAGCGTCCCACACCACAAAATTATTGACAATGCTTTGTAAAGATTTTCTATCGTGCCCTCAATGAAAATAGTCAAGCTTGTGCTGATACTATTATGGGGGCCATATTCTTAGATCAACCATTCACAAAGACCGAGAGAATGGAGTAAGTGGTCAAAACCAACTGTTCATGGGGTAAAAGAGCGAGAGATTCTATAAGGAGCTCTTGTGCCCAGAATGTTAGTTTGGAGCAATCTAAGATCAACGAAGAGATCATGCAATAACTTTCTCAACTCCACATGAGTATGTATTTGGTTGTTAAGCAAAATCAAGAAAGAGTGCATGTGGTAGTCCACCAACCTCCTAGAGCGCCCATGTATGAAGAGCATTATTATGATGAGAATGCTTGTTTTATTAGTGATCAAGCATGGGTTTTCGAAACAGTGCCTAAGGGTCTAATTTGGACTATTGGAATCAAGGTTCCGAGAACCAAGGTCAGAACTCTAATTAAGAAGGTGCTTATAGATATAGCCATCACTGTTATTTTGAAAGAAATAAGGTGCCAGAAATCAAATGAGGTAGAAGAGATAGTTTTTGAAATGGTCCATATGTGTCACCCCATAATCGTGATGTCGTGGCTAGAAATTCAAGGATTGAAGAGATTTTTGACCAATTGACGAAAAAGGTCAAAACACAGGATGAGACTTTAAGGGGAATGAAATCTGATATCTCTAGAATAAATTAAAAGATAAAATCTAATTCGGTGGCCATCAAGAAAGTTGAGCAACAGTTCGGCCAAGTATATACTTAACTTAATCAACATTAAAAAGGTATATTGCCAAGTAATATAGTTCAGAATCCAAAGAATGAGGGGCATTGAATGGCAATCATGACTAGGGGAGGTAAGAGTACCATTGACCCTCCTATTTCATTGAGGTAGAAAATGTATGTGATAAGGGATTTGTGGATGAGAGAGTGTCAACAGAGAAGATTGTGTAAACGATGAGATAGGTAAAGTGATTGATGAGTCAAAGAAGTATAAGACTGTCCCAATGTCTCCTCCCCCTTTCCCTCAAAAGACTCAAGAAGAGGGAAGAGGAAACCAAGCTCAAGCACTTCCTTTCAATGTTCAAGCAATTATCGATCAATATCCCTTTGATTGAAGCTCTAGAGAAGATATCAGGTTATGCAAGGTACATGAAAGACTTGGTTACAAAGAAGAAAATGGTAACTCAAGAGCTTTTTAAAGATCTCCAACATTGTAATGTCATCACTACCAAGTCATTGGCTCAAAAGCATGAAGACCCAAGCACTTTCATTATACAATGCACTATAGGAGAGGTAGAATTTGTAAGAGCACTTTGTTACTTGAGTGCTAGCATCAATTTAATGCCTTTGGTGATATTTAAGGAACTTGATTTGGGAACTTCTACTCCTACTAAGATGCAGTTGTTAATGGCAGATAGAACAATCAATAAACTTGTGAGAGTACTTTATGATGTTTTGGTAAAAGTTGAAATAATTATATTTCCTACAGATTTTAGTTATTCTTGACTGCGAGTTTCATTTTGCAATTCCTCTTATTTTGGGGAGGCCTTTCTTAGCTACTGGTCGCACTCTGGTTGACATAGAGAAAGGGCTGCTCACATTCTGATTTAGTAAAGAAGAGGTTGTGTTCGATGTTTGTCAACAAGCAAGGAAGGACAGTGATCTAAGGGTGGTTTCAGTTATAGAGAAGTTGATAATGTGTAACACCCAACACCTTACAATATTGGTACTATGCTAATAAAACATGATATTGTTTGGTCAAATTAGTGCCCATTTTTAAAAGTGATTGAATTTCATATTATAGGGAGATATGTGCATCTAACGGTTAAAAAGGTTGAGTGTATACATGTTTTGTGTCAAATTGAGGAGATCACGGCCTTAAATGAAGTGAGAAAATTGAGGTTCTTGTAGGACTTAATAAGCCAGCAAGTGAGTCACTTACTTGCTTAGATTAAATTTGCTAGCTAAATGGAGATGAGGCTCGACATCGAATTAGTCCAAATCCGATTATGAATAAAGTTCGTGTTAAGTTTGTAAATTTGGCCCATGTTTTAGCATCACCCATGTACTATATTTTCAGTCCAAGAAGGATATTAAAAGGGGCCCAAAGACACCACAACTCACTTGGCTAATTGGACCCAAACAAAGTGAAGAGGAAGTTTGAAAATGGGCAGCCCAATCCCATCAACTTGGAGACCCATTTAGGTCCAAGTGTAAGGTCCAAGGTGGTGGATAACCAGCTTATTAATATGTGGTATAAGGTGGTCAGAAAGTCAAGAGTAAGGCGGCCAAACTAGGCCTTTAAAAAGGGGTTACAAGCAGCAAAATTCATTCACTCTTAAGACTTGGAAATTTCAGCTTTCTCAAAACTTTATTGTTCTTATTTCTTGACCTAGAAAGTAGCCAGAAGGGAACTTCTAGGTTTCTTAGAGAAGCCATACACCTTTAATGTAGTGGTAAGTGAATTTACACATGTGTTTAGTATGGTTTTCTTATAAAATAACAAGTATATGCTAGTATATTTGTGCTGGAAATTTAGGACAACATATATTTAGAAAGTTGTTGCACACTTGCCTTCTGTTTTAGTGACTTCTCTATGGTTTGTAGTCTATATTATGAAGAGAAATGGATGTTCTTAATATGTTTTGAGTTATCGTTATTAACCTAAGGTTACATCCCATATTTACACTAGTAAATCCCTAAATAAGGCTCAAAAGAATTACAGTATCACAGAGCAAGAGTTGATTGTATTGGCTTTCGTATTCAAAAAGTTCCATTCATATTTGGTGGGAGCCAAAGTGGTAGTGCATACATACCACTAAGTATTTGTTGGCTAAAAAGGATGTGAAGCCAAGGTTGATAAGATGGGTACTTCTGTTGCAAGAATTTAACTTTGATGTTATTGATAGGAAAGGAACTGAAAATTAAGTTGCAGATCATCTATCTAGATTAGAAGATGGGGCAATGTTGCAATTTGATGATAGATTGGAGATAAATGATTCTTTTCCTGATGAAAGAGTGTTGGCTGCATATCATGCTCTTATACCTTGGTTTGCAGACTATGCATATTAATAAGTGAGTGACATTATGCTACTGGACTTGAACACACATCAATGTTGGAAGTTTATGCATGATGTGTGAGTTCTTTTGGGATGTCCCATACTTATTCCATGTATATGCCAATGAGATTATTCGTCGTTGTGTCTCTGAGGTGAAAATGATGAACATACTTGAAACATGCCACTCGTCAGTAGTGGGTGCATATCATAATGGGATTTGAACAACCCATAAAATTTGACAATGTGTGTATTATTGGATCACAATTCACCAAGATGCTCATAACTACGCCAAAGCTTATGATAGTTGCCAAAGAAAAGGTGGGGTTATGTGCAAGCATGAACTCTCTCTAAATCTTATTTTGGTGATTGAGTCATTTGATATGTGGAGGATAGATTTCATGGGATACTTATTAGTTCACACTGAAATAGGTACATCTTTGTTGATGTGTATTATGTATCTAAGTGGCTGGAGGTGGTAACTCTACCTAACAATGAGGGTAAAGTGTCATAGCATTCCTCAAAAAGAACATCTTCTCTAGATTTAATACTTCTCGGGCTATCATCAGTGATGGAGGTTCTCACTTTTTCAATAGACTCTTTAAAGCACTTCTTGAAAAGTATGAAGTGAAACACAAGGTGGCAACGCCTATCATCCTCAAACAAGTGGGCAAGTGAAAGTGTCGATTAGGGAAATTAAGCAAATTTTATCCAAAATTGTGAATGCAAATCAAACTAATTGGTCTCAAAAGGTGGATGATGCATTATGGGCATACCGAACTACATTTAAGACCCCAATTGGCATGTCCCTATACCAACTTATTTTCGGGAAGGCATGTCATTTGTCAATGGAACTTGAGCATAAAGTAATATGGGCATCGAAGAAGTTGAATCTTGATTGGAATGATGCAACTACCTCTAGATTGAGCCAACTTAATGAGCTTGATGAGTTTCAATTAAAGGCATATGAGAGTTCAGCCTTGTATAAGCAATAAATGAAAATCCAAACATGACCGCCGCATAGAAAATTGCCAATTCACACCATGGGACTTAGTTATGCTTTTCAATTCCAGATTACAATTATTCCCTGGGAAGCTCAAATCTAGATGGTTTGGACCCTTTTAGGTAGCACGCATCTTTGATCAGGAGCCATTAAATTGGAGATACAAAAGGGAGTCACCTTTAAAGTAAACAACCAAAAGGTTAAGCCATACCTTGGCAATGTAGAAGAAATCAAGACGGTTGAAGAATGGAATCTTAGGGAAGTCTAAGTACTCAAGATGGCTATGTCGTGCTATGACTATAAATCAGGCGCTGCTTGGGAGGCAACCCAAGGTAGACAAGCGCTTAGGCACCAACATATGTTTTCTATCCCTGACTATTATATTTCTGCTAAATTGGTGCATTATGGACAATACACAAGTTTTTCGATGGGGTGTGGGTGGTATGGACTAGGGTGAGATCTAAGTAGCCTTTAGTCCATAACTATCCCTAATTTTAATATTGAGGTTTTCTTGCCTATGTTCTTTTTCCTCATATATATTTAATATTTGGTGAACCAACATATTTAGGATCTCTTAGATGATATTTATATTATATAGTACTTGAACTTATGGCATATACCTTGTTTTAATTTTGATGTTTTATGATATATTTTGAAAATTTGTATCCATTAAATTTTTGAGTAGTTGTTATATTTCAACCACGCATTTTTTAATAATTTGGTGATATTTATCCTAATTAAGTGAGGGCAATTGGATATACGAAGTATGATCTGTGAGTTGTTGTTGGCTATGTATGCAATGCCATGTGTGTGTGAACTAATTTTGTTATATTCTTACATTGTGTGTGCTAACTCAAAACTTGCCCTGTTACTCTAAGTTCGTTTGGAGATTATATCGACTAGGAAAGGATCTTATGCCCTTGTTCTTTGAATTAGTCCACTTTTGCCTAAAATGACCAACCAAATGAGAAATTTATCCCATGTTCCAAATATTTGAGCCTTACATGTACCATTTCTTTATTAACACCTGATTAGCCTGACCTTGTCTAGTGAAATACCTTGAAATTGGCCCTGGTCTATCCTTGAGTATGTGAACCTTAATTTAGGCAAAAATCCTAAGATGAGGGTGGCTACTAAAAGTGGCCCTGGTTTGGGGAATAGATATTATACACTTCGATATAAGCTAAAAGCCTAAGTTGAGGGTGGTCAATGCAGGGGTAAAATAGAAAACAGAGGTGGTGAGTTGGGAATAAGAAAGAGAAGAAAATCATGCACTGGGTGGAAGAAAGAGAAAAAGATGCCTTAGGTAGATTTAAAAATCAAAATGGTGTGTGAAAATAGGGAGAAAATACGCAAAAAAAACCTAGAATATGAAGAAAAACGGGAGAATAAGATGGAAATGATTGAGTTGGTAAGTGAAAGTGTTGAAAATCATGGTTCAAAGTTGGCCTTTAGTCATTAGTTGTCCAAAATGCCATAGTAAATCCCCATGAACCTGTTACAAGCATATAAAGTCTTAAAGTGATCCTAGCTGAACTAGTCAAAAGTTACGGTCATTAGTATACGAGCAACCCTATGGTATTGATCATCATGCATGAATGTCATTTGTGAGAGTAACTATGCTTGCACAATCCCATGGTTAAATTCTTGAATCTTTATTGAGTGTTTAAAAGTGACTTCTTTCCTATGAGGGCATTTGCATTGCATTGTCAATGTCTTACTAGTTCAGTGAATGTGGATTATTGATGTTCCTTACTTGTCATAGTTGTGTTGTCAAATACATCAATATAATTCGGTTTGCTAAATAGCTACATGATCTTGTTTTAAAAAAGCTGATATGGGTACCTAAGTTGGATTTGAGTATGCTATATGTCATTGGGTTGATTGCTATATTTTGCTTTATTAGCTACATAGATCGAGTCATTGCTTGAGGACAAGCAACAATACTAAGTTGAGGATGTTTATGTGTTGTCAAAATACAACACATTTGATACCTTAAACTTAGGATTTTGTGTGTTCTCAATGCGACTTTTATAGTTTTTATGTGTTTTGTGTTTGTTTGTACATGAAAAGTAGGTTGACGTAATATTGGAAAAATTTGCAGGTTTTACTAATATTTGAAGACATATGAGACTTTTTACGAGTTGTATCTTAGTTTACGAGTCATAGAGATGGTCTCGAGAAGGATTCCAGTGTTGAAGCAAAATTAAAGTTCAATCGCACGAGAACCAATTACGAGTCATAGTTCTATCTACAGGTCCTAAAGTGATATTTTGTAGTGATTTCTAGAATTGATTAGATTTTGACAAAGTGATGCAAATGTGGACTATGATAAGTTGATATGAGTCATAGGTCAGACTGTGACTCATGAAGGTATTTCATACTAGTGAAGCCCAAGATGCAGCAGGTTGACCACGAAACCCCAAATACGACTTGTAACCCTAGTTATGAGTCATAACTGTGACTTGTATCAAGCACCGACCAATTTTTCTTATTAATTTAGGAACTTATTTATGAATACTATAAATAGAAAATACTAGGTCATATTAAAGAGTTTTCAAAAATTTTTAGTATTGTACATAGACAGAGCAGACGAGAATAGATTATAGAGCAAGAAATTAGAATATCCAAGGGAAATGCTGCCGAAGTTTTTATAAATTTAAAATGAGAAAGTTAGGGATTAAGGTTCTACACGAATATTTATTGTTGGCGTTATTGTAATTGTGTAGGCGTTGAACGTCCAAGAGTCTAAGTTTGGATTGATTTTGCGTTGGAGTTAATTGGAAGCGAGATTGAAGTATGTAAAGATTTTCTACCCTTGGCATGAATTTGTAAGCTTATTCGACGTTACACGTTTAAAAAGTTCCTTTCTTGTACAAATAGAGTTTGAAAATAATATACGTTTATGTTTGGCAAATTTTATGATAAATTTATTCCATCTTAGACTGTTGAATTCTGAACCCATGAATAGTGTTCGTTTGACTGGAGTTAGAAAATTGGAAAGCTATGAGTCAGTTCGTTTTTAAATTACCTCTAAATGCGAGTTTGAGTAGTTTTGGCACAAATTCATAAAAGAATAACTCTTTGATTTCAAAAGTGAACATTTTACATATTTCCAAGTTGATGAAACTAGTTTTTATGCACATGATTCTCACGACTCTATTCGCGCCCGTTTGGCCTCGTTCACCAGTTCTCAAACTAGATATCTCATGCGCATATATGATTATATGTATATATATTCTGAGGTTGGCTGGATACGGCAGGTCGATTTGCCCATGGACCGGCTTTGCTAAGCGAAGACATAAGGAGCTGGGCTGCGATGGTATCATTACGTGTGAGTGCTGGGCTGAGTTTGCCCCGGCTCACGGGAGTACGTGGCACTATCGCATCGGCTCCATAAATGGGCATGATGACCTTTATGCTTTATAATGCGTGGACACTTGGCACCGTTACCCTGATTCATGTAGATCATTTGAGGGTTTGTGTTGGACATTTTGGAGATTTGAAATTTCTGGTGTTATGCTGTGGTATGGCGCGCATTTGGAGGTCGCGATCATTCCCGTCCGATAGGCATTATTTTGATGTTTGAATACATAAATGTTTTGATGTTGACATACAGGTCTGACTTTTATATCGCCTTATTTGGATTACTATTTCCACTTATACTTAGGGCTTTCTGCTTTACATACTTGGTACGTATTTTGTACTAACCCCCTCCTTTCGGGGGCTGCATTCATGCCCGTAGATCTAGAGGAAT
>JAOTQJ010176137.1:0-24133 GCA_025642045.1 Solanum sejunctum
TGAATTGTTGTTTGGGTTGCTGCTGGAGTTTCTATGCAGGTGCGGTTAGTTAATAAAACAGAGGAAACTCTGCCAAAATTTCGGTAGAATTCTTAGACTTTAAGTTATGGATTTGCGATCTAATATGGGTTTAAGTGCCTAACCAGCACGAGTCATGGCCCCGGGGTTGGGCTGTGACAAAATTAGTGTGGATGTACTGCTCATTGAGGAAACTGGATATTGGAAGCCTTGGGAATGACTTGGAGAAAATTAGAACTTGGCTGGTGCAGCACTAGTTGCAACCACATTTCGCGTTTGTAGAGGCCAGCTTGGCATAACCCCACTTTTGCGGAGAGCCTCCCGTAATCGCGTAGAAGGGTTGTGACCCATTCCTCCGCATTCGCGGGGCTCAATCCGCCATCACGGAGAAGGCATGTAAGGCCTATTTATGCATGTTCAGCAGTTGTGAATCAACCTCATTTATAATTTTCTCAACTCGTAAAAAAGGTTATGTATGTTCGATTTTGGTGATTCAAGGGTCCTCGTGACTCGAATTTCTGCAAGTAATATCCTGGTGAAGTTGGTTTCAGGATTTGATGTGCGCTTTGAGGTAATTTCTCTTTTGTTGCTATCATTCTCGATTTAGGTGAAAATTTTGCATCTTGATTTTGTAACCGAATCTTGATGGAATTGAACGAAATGTTAGCCTAAAGTGTTCTACATTCCGAGGGGAACATGATGGTTAGCTAAGTGTTGGTTGTAGTTGTATAATTTTAAAGAATTTAGACCGAGAAGTGTTGAAAAGAATATTTTCTAGATAGAGTTTCCAACTCCCCTTTTAAACCTTTTCTTAATCTTTTGGGGCTCATTTTCGGCCAAATTTTTGACTGTAGGCTTAGGGTATCGTGGGGGTCATTTTTTTTGAAATTTTGTTTAGGATTTCGAGTGTGGGATCCATTTTTTCTGATTTTTGATCCCTTTTTTGCTTAATTTCTCTTATTTCTTGAGATAATACAACCAAACTGATCATGTTGATACTATGAATTATATTGTAACAACTGAGCAGCTCGGGAGATTGCCAGAAAGGAAAAATCATAGCTGGACTGACTCAAAGTTGAGACAACATTTTTCAAGTAGGCTAAGCTTTTCCCCCAAACTTTAGATTGAGTGGAGCTTTACACATGTTGAGTCTGAAATGTATGTAAAATGCTAGTAGTTTTCGATATGTGTAGTGTTGTGATTGTGGTATTATAATTTGCATGGTTGGCTATGAATGTTATATCCCGATACATGTATGTGTATGTGTATGTGTATGTGTATATATATATATATATATATTGGTACTGTTGGGATACAAGGAGGCCTTGTAAAGGGCGTATGTGGGTCGTATTCTGATCTAACTGATGTTTATGAGCATATGATGTCTGATATTGACGTGACATTGATTTTTACTTTGATTTTTGCCATATTATGACTTGATTTCTAGCATATTATGATCTTATTGGGCCTATCTGTCTTATGACATCCTTGTTATTACCGTATTTTTACTTTCATTACCTACAGTGAGATAAATTATAGCATGGTCCCCTATTAGGCTCGATCCTACCCTGTTTATTAAGGTCTACGCTCTTGTGTACTATCATGAGCCACTGGATTTGTCTTCTGCTTACATGAGATTAAGGGTGAAAGTTAGGGATATTGTGAGATACTAGTTTAAGAGCGTTATTGCCTACATTGACTCTAGGCACAACATGAATTTGGAATTTTGAGTCCAGATATACTGGTTGAGGGAGTGACTGTTGATACCTCGTGTCCTAGATGAAGTTTTCCGTCGTTGTGAGCCCTGGTGGTCACGTTCGAGAGTCTGAGTCCAGGTGATGCTCCCCACGATTTGAGTCTCGATGGCCACGACTGTAGGTCCAGGTACAGATGTCGATTTTGAGGACCAAGCACCAGCTGAGATTTGGGTTGAGGACCCCATTGATATTTTGTAGGGCTGGGCCCCATAATTGGCGTTCTGATATTGACACACTGTTGATTATGACAGGGAGATTCTTTCTTCCACGGTAGATATATCCTACCATTACATTTTTTGTTAGACTACTTGGCCTTGGTTGACTGCCCGATCATAGGCAGGTTAGGAGACCTAAGGGTTAGAGTCCCCGGGTGATTTTAGAGGTTTGAGTCCCCATATGATACCATTTCTAATGGGTTGAGGACCCGATTACTATTATGATTATGGGGGAAAAGGCTCGATCATTTACTCGTGGATCCATTCACCAATTCACACCCTGTTAGTGCGTGGGTATAGCTTATGGGCTTATCGGGGCTCAGAGGGCATTCAAGCTTAGATATTAGGGTCTTACAAACACGTACAACTAACCATTGACCTTATGTTTTGGAGAGCTGGGCTCTGTGATGATTCTGTGGGGGTTCCAGTGATTATCTGTCAATTATTTTGTGCAGGGGTGTACCTCCCAAGCTTATGGGGGCTCGAGGTGGCGTACATGCATAGATTGTAGGGCCTTGACTTGTGTAAGTGTTGTGTTTTTGGTTCGATGTCAGTTGTGATATGGGTTCATCCAGTTTCGTCGGAAGGTGTGCTTTTGTTTTGTTATGATCGGTTCAATTGATGGTATGGGGTGACTTGACGGGACTACTGCTTTTAGATAATTTTGAGCTTTCTTATACATTTATTTCACTCAGTTGGCCGATGATGCCTACTGAACGACTTTTTGTGGTACTCACCCCTACTTCTGCATCTTCCTATAGTGCAAGTCCAGGTACTAGTTTGGAGCGTTGATCTCTAGTGATTCTAGGGGAGAGGAGACATCTTTTGGTGAGCACCGATAACTCTACTTCCATCACAGTCTCCTTCCTTTTGATAGACGTCTTTTGTTTTCAGACTCTGGCCATGTATAGTAGATTATGTATTTTGTTGGAGTATTCTCGGGTTGTATATACATTGATATATTATGTTTTGGCTATGTATTTTTTTCCATTACTGTGATTATGTATAACTGACTTCTAGGTTTTGGATAGTTTTGTTATTATGTCATTATTATGTTGTTGGGACTTGATTAGATGCTAGGACAGGTACCCTACGTTTGGGTTCTCGATTTGCCTATAGGTGGTACCTAGCAGGTGCCATCATGATTGAAACCGGATCTTGACAACAAAGTAGTTACTTGAGCTTCTATTAAGCTTGTGTCACCAATTATTAGAAGTAGGTCGGTTAGATATTTTCTTCCCATCTTGTATAAGTATAACAATGTATTTAGTTTTCTCAACTTGATTTTCATAATTCAGAAATGAGAAATATTTTCTCTTAATTGATTCTTTCTGGTGCTAAGTTTAGTGAGCTCTAGAATCCATCATTAATGGTAGATCCTTAGTTCTTCCTTATGTTCTATTTTGAATTCTAATATGGTATTAGAGCAAAGACCAATCATTTCTGTCTTTCATCATCTCTTTCGTGAATCCTAATTCAATTTCCAGTTTGAGATTGTTCAAATCAATTACCTTAATTTTCAAGTTTTTGTTAGATGTTTGATTCTCGATTTTTCCTCCTTTTCAATCAAATATTGATTAATTCAATCATCATCCTTTCTATTTCAGTTATTTTTAGCTTTGATATGTTTTTGATAAAATATTTATAAAGAGGCAAAGCCCAAATAGCTAAGTCCAAATTTAAAAAAAAAAGACAAACAAAAGTAAGAGATAAGTGTCAAAAATACATCTAAACTATGCTCTTTTTTTAGTTTCATATCTAAACTATTGAAAATGTCAATTTCATACCTAAACTATCAGTTATTAGTTTGAGAAATACACATCTATCTTTATTCTATTCTCACCATAGTGTGTGTACTACACTTTTTCTTTTATTTTAAGAAAATGTCACATCACACTCTTACATGGACAAAATATTCCACCTTAGCAAAAAAAAATTATAGTATTAGTTAAAATTAAATATTAAAGTATTATTTCTTCAAAAAATATTATAAATAAAATATAAAATATTTTTTTACCCCACCCACTTTCTCTTACTGCACCCCCATGCCCCACCCCACCCCCCTCGAATAAAAATTGTAAATTCTTTTTAAAAATCTTACTTCATCCCCCTCTTAAAATAATAATCTAGATATTATTTTAAATTTTTTTAGAAAAAATAATTTTACTCTGTTCTCTTAAACCTCTGCTTTTGTTTTTTTAATTATTTTTAGAAAATTATTTGTTATTTATCGTAAAAAAATTTAAAATAATTTTTTTATTTTTGTTATGTTTGATAAACAAGTATAAAAAATATTTTTCTGAAAATATGTGTACATATATATAAAAAGGATTAAAAAAAGATAAAAATAAATTAGGAGCGGAGGATTAAATACAGGTGGGATAAAAATTTATTTATTTAAAAAAAATAATTTTTTAGATAGGAGTGGAGTAGGAACTGAAGTTTGAACTTTTTAAAAATATTTTATAAAAGAGATTCAAAAAAATAAAACAGCGAGGATTGTTGGGGGGATGTCACGCCTCGGGCAGGTACTCTCGGCGTGACCAGCACTTGAAGAACCATTGTTGATTCCCCAAGAGAACCACCTGACCTCATCGTCATATCTTATTCAATAGCAGAAGAAAACTCAATTAAAAACATTAAGAAGTGATAAGATATTATAAATTAATCTCCAAATAAACTGCGTTTGGAAGATAAAACACCCAACGTTTCTCTACTCAAGGTCTATGAAGCCTCTACTTCTAAACCTCTAGATGGTACCATGACAAGCCATGACTACCCAACTTAGAGAAAATAGAAATAGTAGCGAAATAAAAGAAAGGCTCCTCCGAATGGCAAGGAGGGCTCACTAACTATGGAAATCAGGAAATCTGAACCTCAACAATGTGTTAACTAAAGTTCTCTATCACCTATGTCTGTATCATTAATAATGCAAACCTAAATGAACGTCAGTACATGGAATATGCTGGTATGTAAAATAGCTCAAGAAAACAGATAGGGCCCAGACTCAAATCAACTAACTCGACTCAAGACTCAACCCATTCACCTCATCAGTCAACTCAGATAATGATGCAAGTTTAAAGTTTCGAAAATTATGCTTTAGGATTAGACTCAATGTTTAATACAACTTGGTTAAAAATAATACTATGTTAACTCAAGTGTTGCTTGGAAGTTTCTCTGAATGACATAACTCTCCACCACCATAAGCTTTTGTGATGCACAACGAAACAGATGTCATTTCGGCCCGTCGTAAACTTACCAAGGCAAAGGACTTCAACCTCTTCCTCTCTCTCAGATCCTAAGAGAGTGTCCATCTATTGGGACATGGGCCGTCATAGTTAACTGCACAACCATCCCACTCTGGCAACATAATTCTGGGGTGTTTTCTCACATGCAACTCGGTGCTCAATACTCCTTACAAGACTAAAAAATGCTCATGAACATCAGCTCAACTCAACTTTCTCAAATAACTCTGTAACTCAGAATTAGAACTCAATGCAGTGCAATTGAAGACTATAACTCACATCATGCAAGACTCTCATTGATTACGATCATTTAACATCATATCAACCATGACTAACACATACGACATATTAAGTACTCATCACATGCATATATGAAACAAGAAAATGTACTCTTTAGGCTCAACCTACTCAGTTTAGAAAATTAGATTCATGATTTCAATTCAGTCAGCATACAACGAAAACACTATGTTTTAGGCCTAGGACATCAAGCATATAATTAATATTCCTATTTTATGATGATAACAATGCAACTCATCAATTTACTTAAGTACATTCATGAAGACTCAAACAAGTGTAAGTGCTTAGAACTAGAAATCATGGGGTTTGCATTATTCGGCCATTACTCACAAACTTAACTCAAGTAGACGGAGGGGTGCATGGATGAATTCAATCTAATTCTTTAAATAACCTTACATATTTGGAATGAAGGATGATGTAACTCTCCACATGGATTTGACCCCGACCTTAAGAACCCTAGCTTCCTTCTCTTCTTCTCTCAAGAACTTTAATTTCAAGTTGTGCGTAAAAGGCTCTAGAATGATTTTAGAAAACTCTTTTCGACTAAAAATGACCTATTTGATCATGTTTTAAGTTTAGGAAGGGTTGGAAAAGGTCTATAATGCCCCTCATAAAATAACTGAAAAAAGTTAGCCTCAGGGCATGGTGTTCGTGACGTGGAGCTTGTCTATTTTTGGTGTTTTTCAATGAAAATTCTCTGAATGGGTTTTCTAATCCCGTAGAAACTTTTTGGATCAAAACTAAGTGCATTTCCAAGGCAGGTGTGCGTCACACACCTGTCGCGCACCCTCACTTGAATTTATTTCCGTATTAAAAAATTATCTTTTGCTCCGATTGCTCTATAAATAAACCTAGACTTATTTTCGTACAATTTTTCATCGGAGAATGGAAAGACACATTATGTGCACCTCTCTTCTTTAGGGGTATTTTGGTAATTTTACTAGGTGTTACATTATCTCCCCCTTGAAATCATTCATCCTTGAATGAAAAGTGGAGATGGATATGAAGGCACAAATACACGCAAGACTCCACTCAATAGTCATTAAATTAATTAAACTCTCGACTCCTCATAAGTCTTAACAATCTCTACACAGACTCAAAAATGGATATATCAACTCAGGAATAAAAACATCAATTTAAGTCAAGGGTAGAACATTACCTTTAACATTCTCATTATTAGGCATTAATAGATGCAGATATTTAGCTATCATTATCTTTCTCAGCTTCCCACGTGGCTTCCTCAACGAATTGATTTCTCCACAGGACTTTAACTGAGGCGATCTCTTTAGTTCTCAACTTACGAACCTGATGATCAAGGATTTGGATTGGTATCTCCTCACAGAATAAACTATCATTTACTCCAATACCCTCATTAGGGATCACCAAGGCAGGATCTCTCAAGCATTTCTTCAACATCGAGATATGGAAAACAGGATGAATTACATCAAGTTCGAAAGGCAACTCTATCTCATAGGTAACCTTTCTAATCCTCTTCGCAATCTAATAGGGACCAATATAGTGAGGACTAAATTTCCCCTTCTTCCCAAACCTTATGACACCCTTCATAAGTAACACTTTTAAGTACACCCAATCATTTACCTTGAACTCTATGTCTCTTCTCCTCACGTCGGTGTAAGATTTCTGATGTCTTTGTGTAGTCTTCAACCTTTATTTAATGATCTTCACCTTCTCCATTGATTGATGGACAAGATCGGGTCTAATCAATTCGGCTTCTCCAACATTAAACCACCCAATAGGTGATCTACATCTCGTCCCATAAAAGGTCTCATAGGAAGCCATTAGAATGCTTGTATGATAACTATTGTTATATGCAAATCTAATCAATGGTAGATGTTCATCCTAATTTCCTTTGATGTCAAGAACACTGGCTCTCAACATGTCCTCTAACATCTAAATGGTACGTTGTGCTTGGCCATCTGTCTAAGGATTAAAGTTTTTACTCAGATTCACTTTAGTACCCAATCCATTCTGGAAAAGCTCAAAAATTAGGAGGTGAATTGGGCTCCTCTGTTCGATATGATGGACAAGGAAAATCCATGCAACCTCACAATTTCGCGGATATACAACTTGGCATACTTCTCTGCAGTATTAGTTGTCTTAACTACTAAGAAGTGAGCCGATTTGGTTAACCTATCCACATTCACCTATATCAAATCATGTTGCTTTCAAGACCTTGGTAGACTGGTAATGAAGTTCATGTTTATCATCTCCCACTTTCATTTAGGAATCTCAAAGTTCTGGGCCAATTTGCATGGCCTTTGATGCTTAACTTTGACCTGTTGGCAATTTGGACACTTAATAACAAACTCAGCATTATCCCTTTTTATTCCACTCCACCAATAGACTTTCCTCAAGTTGTGGTGCATCTTGGTAGAGCCAGGATGAATGGAATATCTAGGGTTATGGGCTTGAGCCATAATTTTATCTCGTACTTTATCAACATCTGGAACAAAAAATCTACTCTGGTATTCAACCTCTGGAGAAGACTATCACCTTTTGTTTGTGGACAACTTCTTTCAACTGAAATAAGACAGGATCATGATCTTGCTTCTTTTTTACCTCTTCCACTAGAGATAATGTAGACCCACTCTGAACATTGACTTCTCCCTTACCATTCTCTTTGAGTTGAACTCCCAATCGAGCCAATCTATACACTTCCTGAGCTAAGTCCTTCCTTTCTTCGTAAACATGGGTAATGCTACCTATTGACAACCTATTAAGAGCGTTCGCAATAATGTTAGCTTTACCTGGGTGGTAGAGAATGCTCATGTCATAATTCTTGAGCAACTCCAACTATCTCCTCTGTCGCAGGTTAAGCTCTTTCTGACTAAAAACATACTGCAGACTCTTGTGGTCAGTGAACACATTCACATGCACCCATACAAGTAGTGACACCATATTTTAAGTACAAACACTACCACTGCCAACTCAAGATCATAGGTTTGATAGTTCCTCTCATGAACCTTAAGTGTCTGGAGGCATAGGCTATCACTTTCCCTCTCTGCATCAGCACACAGTCCAATCCAACTCTTGATATATCACAATATATTACAAAGTCCTTGGTCCCATCAGGCAAAATTAAAATTGGTGCAGTAGTCAATCTAGTCTTTAACTCTTGAAAGCTCTTCTCACATTCATTAGAATACTGAAATGTGACCTTCTTCTGAGTCAATTTGGTCAATGGTGCAAATAGAGAAGAAAATCCATCAAAAAATATGCGGTAATAGCCTGCCAACCCCAACAAACTTCTTATGTCAGTCGAAGAGGTTGGTCTGGGCCAGTTCTTAATCACTTCGATCTCTTGGGAATCTACTCGAATACCATCACATGAAACAATATGGTAGGAAGGCCACTGACTTAAGCCAAAATTCACACTTCAAAAACTTTGCATACAACTCATAGTCCTTAAGAATTTGGAGGACAACTCTGAGGTGATTGACATGCGCCTTCTCATCTTCCAGAAACACCAAAATGTCATCGATGAACATAATTACAAACATATAAAGATATGGTCTGAACATCCTATTTATCAAGTCCATGAAAGCTGCAAGTATATTCGTTAACCTAAAGGACATGACCAAGAACTCGAAATGGACATATCTAGTCCTAAAGGTTGTCTTTGGAATGTCATACTCCCTCACTTTCATCTGATGGTAACTCGATCTGAAGTCTATCTTTGAGAAACATGAGGCACCTTAAAGTTGGTCAAACAGATCATCTATCCTAAGGAGAGGATATTTATTCTTCATCGTGACCTTGTTCAGTTGCTTATAATCATTGCACATTCTGAGAGACTCATCTTTCTTCAGTACGAATAGGACAGGTGCACCCCAAGGAGAAATACTTGGTCTAATGAAGCCCTTCTCTAACAAATCTCGCAATTTCTCTTTCAACTCAGTAGGGACTATCCTATAAGGTAGAATTGAGATAGGTTATGTATCGGGAAGAACATCAATCGAAAAGTCATTCTCATTATTAGGAGAGACTCCAGGCAGATATTCAGAAAACACTTCAGGAAACTCATTCACAATCGAGACTGACTCTAAAGTAGGAGATTCCATATCATCAAACTTAACTTGCACGAGGTGATAGATACATAATCTAGAGATTAACTTCCTGGCCTTAAGGTAAAAAATAAACTTACCCTTAGGCACAATGAAATCTCCCTCCCACTCTATAATAAGCTCATTTAAAAACTAAAATTTGATAGTTAAAGTCCTACAGTCAACAGAGGCATAGTAGACGTGAAGCCAGTCCATACTAAGAATTACACCAAAGCCAACCATTTCTATCTCAATCAAATTAACAAGTGTATCCACATGGTAGATGGACACTACACAATCTTTGTAGACCCTTTCGGCTATAATAGACTCTCCAACATGAGTAGAAATAGGGAAAGGCTCAAGTAAACACTCAAGAGAAATCTAAAATTTATTATCCACGTATGGCATCACAAAGGACATAATTATGCCTGGATTAAGCAAAGCATAACAATCAAAGGTAAAGACTCCAAGCATACCCGTCATAACGTCTAGTGCAACCTCTTAGTGCTGTTGGTTCCCCATCGGATATAGACAGTTTATTCCTCTGCCTTTCCCTGGTGTAACACCTCTCTAGTTACCTTTGGTTGGTGACATTGTAGTAGAAGACTGTGCCTTATTGCCCTAAAGTGGACATTCCCTCTAAAAATGACTTGTCTGGCCACACATGTAGTAACCATTTCCTCCTTCTTTATGTTATCCCAAATGTATCCTGCCATACTTCCCATAAAATGGCTTTTCTTTCGAGCCAAGGGTCACACTGGTCTACAACCCTATGCTCTAAAGTTTGACTGAAGTTGGGACCTTTAATCATACCTGTTACTTGGAGTTGGTGCACTGGTTGATGATGGTGCATACCCTAAAGGCCTCTTCTGAAAGTAAGACTTTTCCCCTCTATTCTGTTTAGTTTGGCTAGGTTCAGCCCCTGCTAACTTAGCTTTCTTACTCAGATGCTCCTCTCTATCCCTTTGTTTAGTTTGGCTAGGTTGAGCATACACCACGAGTCTAGAGATGTCCATGCCTAGGATCGACAGAGTTGCCTTATAGTTCTTCTTCATATTCTTGCTCAAGCTAGATATAAACTTCCTCATCCTCACCCTCATATCTTAAACCATCTCCAGAGAATACCTGGATAGTTGGATGAACTTGAGACTATATTCTTTGACAGCTATACCCTCTCGCTTTGTATTCACAAACTCCTCAATATTTGCCTCCCTCAACTCTTGGGGAAAGAAGTGGTCAAGAAATGCTCCCACAAACTCACTCCACTCAGCGAGCTCAGCATCCTTACCTCAACCCTCTTTCGGCTGGTTATACCACATATTTGCCACATCTTTAAGCTAATAAAAGGCAAATTCAACTCTTTCAATCTCGATCGCATTCATAGCCTTCAACACCTTCCAAATCTCATCAATGAAGTTTTGGGATGTCCTCCTCAACCTTGGACCCTGTGAAGAATGATGGGTTCATCCTCAGAAAGTCCTTAAGTCTGGTGGAGGTCGATGGGTCTTGGGAACTAAAACTAGGAGACTGTGAACCTCGAGTCCCACTCTGTGCGGTTATCAGTCAAGTGACCATAGTAATAGCTCCCCTGCAGTCGGCCTTTGGGGTAAGAGGAGGGGGAGCAGCAGTAGGCACTTGTGGGATTCTCGCGATCCTAGCTGGTCGACCTTGGCCTTTTGTCTCCATATGGGTAGGCATTCCTTATGGTGGATTCTCAGCATTGCTAGCTAAAGCATCTCTTTGGGTGGTTGTACGCTTAGGAGGCATGATCTGTAAATGCGTAATGCACAAATTAGGAATGCGTTTTATGGAGTTAAACTTCATCATACGAACTCAGAATACAAGATAGTGTAACCCTTCCTAATATCCCATAGCCTCCTATTTATGAAGTTATAAAGTGTGGTGCACAACACACCTATAAACAAGACTCTACTAGACATAACTTCATAAACTCCCTAGGATACTTGAACTCTGTGCTTCTATTCCAAGTTTGACACATCCAGGGCGGGTACCCTCGACGTGGCCAACACTTGAAGAACCATTGTTGATTTCCTAAGAGAACTAGCTATCCTCATCATCAAATCTTACTCAACAGTGGAAGAATGCTCAATTAAAAACATTAAGAAGTGATAAGATATTATAGATTAATCTCCAAATTAGCCAAGTTTAAAAGATAAAATACCATTACGATACTCTACTCAAGGTTTATGAAGAATCTACCTCTAAACATCTAGATGGTATCATGCAAGCCATAGCTACCCAACTTAGGGAAAATAGAAACAATAGCAAAATAAAAGAAAGGCACCTCCAGATGACATGAGTGCTCACCAACTTCGGATATCAAGAAATCTGAACCTCAATGATGCGCCTGATGAAGTCCTATATCACCTGTGTCTGTATTATTAACGATGAAGGCCCAAATGGTCATTAGTACGTGGAATATACTGGTATGTAAAATAGTTCAAGAAACTAGATAGGGCTCAAACTCAAATTAACTAGCTAGACTCAAGACTCAACTCATCCATCTCATAACTCAACTCGAATAATGATGCAAGTTTAAAGTTTCGAAAACCATGATTTAGGATTAGACTCAATTTTTAATGCAACTCGGTTCAAAAATCATACTATGTTAACTCAAGTGTTGCTTCTCTAACCGACATAACTCTCCACCTCTATGAGTTTTCATAATGTACAATGAAACAGATGTCGTTGCCATGCCTGTTCTAAACTTGCTAAGGTAAAGGAAGTCAACCTCTCCGTCTCTCTCAGATCCTAAGAGAGTGTCCATCTATTAGGACATGGGCCGCTAGAGTTAACTACACAAACATCATATGCTAGCAACATAGTTCTGGGGTGTTTTCTCTCACGTAACTCAGTGCTCAATACTCCTTCCAAGACTAAAATATGCTCATGAACATCAACTCAAACTCATCTCAGATCAGCTCAACTTAGATTTCTTAAAAAACTCTATAACTCAGAATTAGAACTCAATGCAGTGCAACTCAGTACTCTAACTCACATCATGCAAGATTCTCACTGATTATGGTCATTTAATATCATATCAACCATGCTAAACATATAAGACATATTAGGTACTCATCACATGCATATATGAAACAAGAAACTGTACTCCTCAGGTTCAACTTACTCAATTTAGAAAATTAGATTCATGATCTCAACTCCATCATCATGCAACGAAAACACTAAGTTTTAGGGCTAGGATATCAAGCATACAGATAATCTTTATATTTCATAATGATAACAATGCAACTCATCAATTTACTTAAGTACATTCATGAATACTCAAACAAGTGTAAGTGCTTAGAACTAGAAATCACTAGATTTGAATTGCATTATTCAACCATTACTCACAAACCTAACTCAAGTACATGGAGAGGCGCGTGGATGAACTCAATCCAAATCTTTAGATAGCCTTGCATACCTGAAATGAAGGATGATGCAATTCTCCACAAGTATTTGACACCAACCTCAGGAACCCTAGCTTCCTTCTCTTCTTTTCTCAAGAACTCTAATCTCAAGTTGTGGGTAAGAGGCTTTAGAATATTTTAGAAAATCCTTTTTGACTAAAAATAACCTATTTGATCATATTTTAAGTTTAGTAGTGTTGGGAAAGGTCTAGAATTCCCCTCACAAATTAACTTAAAAAAAGTTCGCCTTGGGACATGGGGTTCACGATGCGAAGCTTGTCCATTTTTGGTATTTTTCGTTGAAAATTCTCCGAATGAGTTTTTAATTTCGTAGAAAAATTTTGGATAAAAACTAAGTGTATGTTCATGGCAAGGGAGCATCATACACCTGTCGTGCACCCTCACTGGAATTAGTTTTAGCATAAAAAATTAACTTTTTGATCCAGTTGCTCTAAAACTCAATCGAGACCATTTTCCCTCTCAATTTTTCACACTGATCGCACATCCAGCCTTGGATTTGACATTGAAGCATAGGAAGATACGTTATGCACACCTCTCTCCTCTAGGGATATTTTGATAATTTTACCGAGTGTTATGGGTGAGTGGGAGGTACGCGGGGGTGTGCGCAGAGGAGTAGGTGAAAAAAATATTTTAAATTTTATTTTTTAAAAACTAATATTTTTTGGCGAATATTTATACTTTAATCTTTTACTTTTAACTAATATTAATATTTTATTTAATTTTTGTCGTTGTGGCATTCCATGTGGGGTTTGATTCCCCGCACCTCTAATTTTCTATTTTTTCACTTGTGGGATTCCACTGGGTATGTTGTTGTTGTTGTTTGTTGTGGCATGCCATGTGACAAATGTTTTCTCCAATAAAAGAGAGTGTATTACACACAACACTGAGGTGTGTTTCTCAAACTAATAAGTGATAGTTTAGGTATCAAACTCACACTTCCAATAGTTTAGGTATGAAACTCAAAAAAAGATGATAGTTTAGATGTGTTTTTGTCAAAGCTTTGATTTGCTAAAGCATTACATATTTTTTTTCTTAGATTTATTTTTTACTTACATATTACATATTCAAAAAATTTCAATTCTCCTTTTAGTTTTGAACAATTACGATGGTGAAAATTACAAACTTAGGAATGGATAAAACATCTGAAATAGATAGTCATCTCTACATATGTCTATTTGGTACTCCAAAAACAACTTTTTTATCAATCTTTTTTTAATGAAAATGGCAACTGCTCCTACAGATTAGGAATACTTAAATTATTATTGGTGAAAAATAAATTAGGGTTCATTAATAGAGAATGTAAAAAATCAACTTAATATAATCCATGTTATTGATAATGGAAAAGGTGTAATGACATGGTTACATCTTGGATCCTTCATTCCTTGTGCAAAGAAATCTCACACGGTGTAAAATATGTAGATGATTGTCATAACTTGAAATCGGTGTATGATGGCACTTCTCTTTATTCCATCGAGACAAGTCCATCTAAATAGATAACAATAAAATAATACGGAAGTTAAAATAATAATATAATCTAAATAACAAAAGATAAGACATAAGAAACATGACCATAAACTAAAACTATCCTAAAAAGTGGTGTCATATGTACAAAGCTCTAATACATCATAATCAAAAAGAAATAATGCAAGTCTCGATAGTCTTCGTTTCTCGCATGGAATAAAACTAATAAAAAAAAGTCTGACATTCTTGATAGTAGGTTGGAACAACAAGCAACTATCTTTCAATCTATCACAGGCTCGATCCATAAGAGAATAACAATGCCAACTAGATTCAGGCTCAAAACCTACATATATGTATAGAAAATAATTGTTGTACCAACAAGTATCCAACAAGAGGACGAAAACACAGGAAGAGAATAAAAAACTCAAGTACTCCTTTTATCCCAATCATCTTTCTCTAAAACTACAAAACCTGCATGCAGGAAAGACCCAGATACATAGATAAATAAAACTTATATAGTTATAGTCTTAGTCCACTATATCACAATCGATTAATCACAACAGTTTGCAAGAACATAGTCAATCAACATATCACACTTAATACAAACTAACATATTTAAATCAAGGTATGAAATGGAATTGAATACCATGATGTGGGTCATGTGTAATGGTTTGCCCGCATGAGTCCGCATATATACATAAGTGCTTGCAACAATTAATTTTCGCCTGGTGCATCTAAAGTTATTCACTATAGTTTGTAGATTTCGATCACATGATGTTGGTTGCACATACTACTGTAGGGAGTCTCATGCATATGTAGTGGTTTACCCGAGGATGGACAAAACTCTAAGTATGCGATGGTGATCTTAAGAGTATTTATACGCCTAATTAGCTAATATGCCCATAAATAGAGTGAATTTGGAGGACAAATTAATAGAATCGAGGTGTTTAAGTGTCATTTTCTCTTATTTTGCTGATATAGGGCCAAGTACGCCTGTTGGTTGTGTTTCTGTAAGATTTTACGTTAATTGGAAAGTTTGGGGTTAAACTCAAACTCGATGGAAGAGCACAGCCAGGAACTTGGAGGATGAAGATCAGTAGAACCAATCAAAAGACCAAAAATCCATATGGCAAACCTGGGTACAAGGTTGTGGAAGCGATAAAATGCAAAAAGGCGCGAAACCCAAGAAGGTGCAAGGTCCACATCATGGACGTGTCCAAAATTATGTAGAATTGTCTAGTCAGCAATTTAATCAAGAATATAGGAAAATAAGGGGTCCGTATCATAGACTTGAGGACTTGACGTGGAAAAGTTGAAAAATGGGATCTTAATTATATATTAATCTTAGACTTTAGGTTTTAACATTGGTTTTTATGCAAAAAGTATTGTAGAGGCGACGGAGAATTATTTGCCACCAAAAATTTAGTTAGTTTAATCTTTAGATTTTGGTTTTTGATGTTTTTCACTTCATTTATGATATATTCCACGTCCATGAGTGGCTAAGCCTCCATATTCTAGGGTTATAGACATAGGCTCTATGTAGTTCTTAACTTTTGACATCTATGAATGATTTCCATTGATTAATCCTATGTTATTTATATCTATACTTCAAAGTCTGTCCAACTAGGGAGTAAATTTGTTATTCACTCTGGATTCGAGAGATGTTGGATTAGATAGAACATAATAGCATAGAGAGCTTGTTCAATACTAGGAAACCTGGTTGATTTGTGTAAGGGAGACCTGTGACAACTGCCTGTACATCTTGCATGGTTCACATGCGAGAAGACAACTTTAATGTATTTTTATTGATCTGTCTATCCCCGCTCAACGATATAGTTATGTAGTCAATAACGGCAGGCTGGCAGAGACATGCAACCCTGTTCAGGTATATTAAACCCCGTAAATTAATAATCAGGAAACCCTTGAATTGCATCTTTAATTGATACCTTGTGTGAAAGTCATCTTAGTTTATTAGAAGTTATTTCTTTTACAACTTATTTTTCATAAAACAACAACTCTTTTTACTAAAAATACCATAAACATGATAACTAAGAGAAAATACTAATTACGATCAAATCCCTTGGGTTCAACAACCTGGCTCCTTAATTAGGGGTCACTGTATTACTTTTGAGACCATGTACAGTTGTGTTTGCTAGGGAAGCAACAATTTTTTTGCACCATTGCCGGGGATTTGAAACAAAATATTTTATTATCAAAGTTATCTTATTTTTTGGTGATCACTGCATTTGATCTTAGTGGTGTTTTTGTGCAGGGATTTGAGTTCTAAGCTGGAAGATCAAGACTTTTTTTTTCAATCAAAGAAGAGAGTAGGAGTTTTGTTTGAAATACCGCCGATTGAATTGGTTGAGCTAGAGGATCAAAAGGATAATAAGGTGGAGGTCGATCCTATTATAGAGAATATGGCAAACAATAACTCACCCGCACTAGTAGCACCAGTTGCTGATGCAGCACTAGCATCGAGGCCAGTAAGAGATGTAGCAATCCCGTGAACTACAAATGTCATGAGCTATTTTGTCAAGCCTGATCCTGGTGGGAGATCAAACAGAACATGGTCCAGTTGCTACACTCTATTGGGCAGTTCACCGGGCTTCCTCATGAAGATCCGCAAGTCCATCTTCAGAATTTTCTTGAGATCACTGATACTTTCATTCCTATAGGGGTGAATCGTGATTACCTGAAGATGACGTTGTTCCCCTTTTCACTGTTGGGAGAAGCTCAGAGGTGGTTACAAATTGAGCCACCGAACTCTGTAGCATTATGGGTTGATTTGGCCTAAAAGTTTCTCACCAGATTCTTCTCATCGGGCAAGACAACTAAGTTAAGAAATGAGATCCTGAGCTTCAAGCAGAGGGTTGGGAGAATCTATATCAGGCGTGGGACAGGTTCAAGACTCTATTGATAAATTGCCTACATCACTGCCAAGCTAACGAGGTATTGGTCCAAACCTTCATTGAAGGGTCGGAACCCAATACTAAGATTCTTCTTGATTTAGTTGCAGGGGGTCAAATATTGGAGAAGACGTATGATAAATTATATGCGCTTCTAAATAGAATTGCTCGAGGCATCTTGGAATGGAATGGAGGATCTAGTAGACCAACAGTGTAGAAACAGGTTTGGGTCTTGGAGATTGATGCTATAACCAACCTACAAGCCCAAATGTCAGTGATACAGAACATGATAACCATGAACTTCAATAACCTGGCATTGGGTCTAAAACAACATGTTCCATTGTTAGTAGGTCAGCAGTAAGCCTCTACGAATATGGTACAACAAAAGCCATCGGGTTGGTGTGTTGTATGCGGGGGTAGAGATCACAAGGCTAAATCTTGAGGTAGTAAACTTTGTGGACAATGTTAACAGAGGAGGCTATCAAGGATTCAGGAACACTTATAACCCGAATTGGAGGAACCACCCAAACTTCTCATGGGGTGGCAACCAACAGAATCATGGGCCATCACAGCAACCACCATAAGGCAAAAATGCATATCAGAATCAGCCAGTCCAACAGCCTACAAGACAAGCTAATCCAAGCACCATGATTGATAGTGAGGTGCTGAGACAGATCTTGGCCAATAGAACAGGCAAGAAGAAGACATCCAAATGAACAAACAAGATCTGTTGAACTTAGAAAAGCAGTTGGGACAGTTGGCCACTTTAATAAATTCCAGGCCCTAAGGAGGATTGCCAGGCAACATTGATCTCAACCTAAAATAAGTGAGTGCAGTCATCACATGGAGTGGGAGGCCTTTAATGGAATTAATTCCTAAGCAGAAGAATAGGGAGGGGGAAATGCTACACAGAATACTGAAGCTGGCAATCCCAGCCTAACTACTGACGAGGCCACACCATTACTAAAACCTCCTCCTCCATTCCCATAAAAGCTCAAGAAAAAGAAGGAAGATGACTATTTTCAAGAATTCATCAGGTTGTTGAAACAGGTACAGATTAACTTACCTTTGATTGATGTTTTGTAGGGGATCCCAAAATATGCTAAATATATATCAAGGGCATGTTGTTAACAAGACCAAATAGACAGAGTATGAGACTGTGGAACTGACAAAGGCCTACAGCTCCAAGATTCGCAACAAATCACACTTTCCAGCCAAACTAAAAGATCCAGGAAGCTTTACGGTGCAAGTGACTATTAGGAGCCGTCTGAATGCTAAGGGATTGTGTGATCTTGGTGCTAGCATAAATCTCATGCCCACATCTATGTTCTTAAAGCTGGGACTTGGAAGGCCAAAGCCACAACTACTGTATTACAGCTAGACAATAGGTCAGTGGCAAGGCTGAATGGAGTGATGGAGGACGCCTTAGTCTAAGTGGTGTCTCTCATCTTCCTCATAGGCTTTATCATCCTAGATTTTGATCCTGACCTGGAGGTCCCATTCATACTCAGGTGCCTATTCCTAGACTAGGAGGGGCATTGATTGATGTTGCAGCAAAGACGCTCACCATGCGAGCCCATAATAAGGTAAAACTATTTGAAGTTGCTATGAGCCAGGTTGAGATTGAAGACCCACTAGCTAGGGTATTGCTAAATCAAGGGCTAGTGGATGATATGGAGGCCCAAGAGATTGAAAGTATGTTGAATACTCACAATGTGAGTATGTTAAAAAATTTGAATGAACCCTTGAACAGGGTGTTGGGACCACCTCCTAAACCCTCAATGAAAGAAGCTCCTAAGTTGGAGTTGAGGCAGCTACCATCACATCTCAGGTATGAATTTCTTAGAAAAAATAATACATTACTCGTAATTTTGTCTGCTTCCTTGACTACAACCCAGGTAGAAGCAGTTGTTAAAGCGCTGAAGAAGAGAAAGAGATCCATAGGGTGGCAGATGGCTGACATCCATGGCATCAACCCAGCCTTCTACATGCACAAAATATTCATAGAGGAGGGCCACAAGCTGATGGCTCAACCACAGAGAAGGCTAAACCTAATCATGAAGGAAGTAGTAAAAAAGGAGGTTATAAAGTGGTTGATCATCCTCCCCATATTAGACAGCAAGTGGGTAAACCCTATACAATGTGTCCCAAGAAGGTAGGGATGAGAGTTGTCACCAATGAGAAGAACGAGCTGATTCCAACTAGGACGGTGATGGGGTGGCGAATCTGCATGGACTATAGGAAACTGAATGATGCCACTAGGAAAGATCATTATCTAGTGCCTTTTATTGACCAGATATTGGATAGACTAGCTGAGCAAGAGTAATATTGCTTCCTGGATGGATACTCAGGGTACAACTAGATCACTATGAAGACCAGGAAAAGCCAACTTTCACTTGCCCATATGAGACGTATGCCGTCAAACGCATGCCCTTTGGGTTGTGCAATAAACCAGCCATATTCTAAAGGTGCATGATAGCGATCTTTCATGATATGATAAATAGAACTTAATGGAGGTATTTATGGACGATTTCTCTGTCTTCGAGGATTCGTTTAAAAGCTACTTATAGAATTTGGACAGAGTGCTAGCTAGATGCAAAGAGACTAACCTCATTCTTAACTGGGAGAAATGACACTTCCTAGTTAAGGAGGGGATACTCTTAGGCCACAAAGTATCCAAGAAGGGTTTGGAAGTTGACAGAGCAAAGATAGAGGACATGGACAAGTTGCCACCACCAGTGTTGGTCAAAGGAGTCGGGAGCTTTCTAAGACATGTAGGGTTCTACTGCAGGTTTATTAAAGACTTCTCAAAGATCACAAAGCCTTTCTGCGCACTATTAGAGAAAGAGGTACAGTTTCACTTTGATGAATCTTATTTGTAGGCGTTTGAAACATTGAAGAAAAAGTTGGTGGAGGCTCCGATCTTGGTAGCACCTGATTAAGGTATCTCGTTTGAGCTAATATGTGACGCTAGTGATACAACAGCAGGGGCGGTATTGGGGTAGCGCACAAATAAATTCTTTCACTCCATATATTATGCCAGCAAGACCTAGTACGCAGCATAGAGTAACTATATAGTTACTAAGAAGGAAATGCTGGCACTGGTGTATGCATTTGATAGATTCAGAGTGTATTTTATGGGGACACAAGTGGTGGTGTTCACAGACCATGCTACAGTAAAGTATTTGTTCAACAAAAAGGACGCCAAGTCGTGCTTAATTAGATGAATCTTATTGCTCCAAGAGTTTGATATTAAGATCAGAGACAGGAAGGGGAGTGAAAATTAGGTTGCTGATCATCTATCTTATCTGGAGACTGATGCCCACATAGGTGAGCAACTATAAATCAGAAAAGAGTTTCTGGACAAGCAGCTATTAGCCATTAAGATAGAATAATTACCATGGTATGCTAACATTATAAATTACTTGGTAAGCAGTGTGTTCAAATATAATGCAACATATCAGCAGAAGAAGTGTCTGGCCCATGATACAAAGGCATATATATGGGATAAGCCATATTTATTCAACCAAGGAACTGACCGTATGGTAAGGAGGTGTATTCCGTAAGCAGAAATGTATTAGATTCTATAAAGATGACATGCCTCTCCATATAGGGGCCATCATGGTGGTGACTGGACAGTGCATAAGGTATTACAATCTGGTTTCTTCTAGCTCACCCTATTTAAAGATATTGTTCAATTCTACCAGGCTTGTAATCCTTGCCAGAAGACGGGTGCAATATCCCGAAGGCATGAGCTGCCCTTAAATAATATTTTGGAAGTAGAGATCTTTGATGTTTGGGGCATTGATTTCATGGGGCCATTCCACGATCATTCGGGTGCCATTATATTCTGGTAGCTGTGGACTACATTTCTAAATGGGTAGAAGCAGCAGCCCTTCCAACCAATGATGTGAAGGTGGTGAGTAAGTTCCTCTAAAAGAACATCTTCACATGGTTTGGTACTCTAAGGGCCATTATCAATGATGGTGGTACCCATTTTTTGAACCAAACTGTGAAGAACTTGCTAGCAAAATATGGGATAATGCACAAAGTGGCCACAATATATCACCCACAAACCAGCGGGCAGGTGGAGATGTCCAACCGGAAGGTGAAGCAGATACTACAAAAGACCGTGAATGTCATCCAAAAAGATTGGGTAGAAAAGCTGGATGAAGTATATGGGCATATCGGATTGCGTACAAGACCCCAATCAGAACCTCTCTTTACAAGCTGGTATATGGCAAGGACTGTCATTTGCTCGTAGAGCTCGAGCATCAGGCGTATTGTGCGATTAAGAATTTGAATCTTGACCCTGAGCTTACTGGAAGGAAGAGACTAGAGCAATTGGAGAAATTGGATGAATTTTGGGTCCAATCTTATGAGAATGCTAAGCTCTACAAGGAGCGGACAAAGAAGTGGCTCGATCGGCACATAATCAAGCAAAACTTTGAGTCGGGCCAATAAGTATTGCTATTTAACTTATGTCTTAAATTATTTCCATGGAAATTAAGGTCCAAATAGAGTGGACCATATGTGGTGGTAGCTACCACACCCCATGGTGTAGTGGAGCTAAAGGACTTGACCATGAATCAAACATTTTTGGTGAATGGTCAACGGGTAAAGCACTACTATGGTATGGGTGCTAATCAAATAGTGGAGGCTATCAAGTTGGCCAAAGACGAATGAGCATAGCAAATGTCGTGTCGCGATGTTAACTTAGGCATTGCACAGGAGGCAACCTGTGGTAAGGCAACGTAGGTGCTTTTATTTTCCATTCAAAAAAAACTCAAGAAAAAACAATAAAATTAGGTCCCATACAAAAAGTGTGAAAATTTTGCATAAGTACAGGTCCGCGATGCCTCCGCGGTGCAGATCTTGCACAATCTTTTGTGCAAATTTTTTCATCCTCAATTCCCTATGATTCAATGGGAATTCTTTGTTTTTCTTGGTCTAATATAGTGTTTTCAATGTTTTGAAGCATATCCAGGTGTTCGAGAAATTTTTTGGGGCCCGGAGCTAAAAAGTGAAATTTAATTGTTGCTCAAAATAGTCAGCATACGTGATAGTTTAGCGATGCGGACCCATCGCGGATGCCTACTGATTCTGTACGTAGGTAAAAATTTTAGAAAGTGTGGGTCCACATTGCCTCCGCGTCATGGAGCTGACACGAAGGCTTACTATTTCTGCACCTTGGAAAAAGTTAATTCAAGTGTTAATTCGCATTCACTTCGCATCGTAGAGGGAATGCAGTAATGCATAAAAACTTCTGGATTGCATACGTGGCCTCCACCCCTTTAAGTACCCTCACCCATTCTTTTTACCCCTTTTCACGTTTTCCCAACCCCAAACCCTTATTTTTTTCCCCAAATTCCTCATCTTTTCCCTTCTTCTTCTTCTTCCTTCGTTCCCCATCCATTTGAACTCCCTCGCATCGTGCATCACTTGGTACATCATACCACATCATACCACTGCGCAACTGTCACTCTCCTCTCCAAGTATGCTCTCCTTACTTCATTTTTGCTTTGTTTTGAGATGACCCGTTGGAAGTTCTTCATTCTTCATTGGTAAATTTGAAGTAGATTTTGTGATTTATGTGCAATCTTGATTGTTGGGGGGCATTAGAGGTAGATGTTGGGTCTCTATGTATGACTTGATTATGAATGGTGTGGGTGAAAACCCTAGGTCGAATTTGCACCCAAGATTTGGAAAAAGTTGGGGATTTGTGAGTTTTTTCCCATGCTTTATTTTTGAATGGTTGTTTTGATGTTGGCATGTGCCAAACATTCAAGTGTGAGGTTGAATTCGTACAAAGGATGAGAGGTTGTGTGTGTAACTATTTGAAAAGGGTTGATGGGGTTTCTTCTTACACACTTCTTAATGGATGTGAAATAAATTTGTGTACTCATATAAAAGTTCAACGGTGGGGTTGTAGACTTGTGTTTGATTGTAGGGTTGCATCCTTATGTTACATTATGGGGATAATATTTTGTGGTTGCGGGATTGGTTTGTTCGACATTGAAATGAAGGTAAACTATTTGTGTGAAACTCTGAACTTGAGACAAAGAGCATGGAATGGTGCGGGATATAGCCCGTATAACTTGGGAAAGTTTGAGTACCCTCGCCACATGAGCATAAGTTTAAGTGTGGGGTCGTGAGCTTAGAGAGTAACTTGATTTTGCACTTCTGTTTTGCAGGTAAGATGTCTTCAATTACATGCTGAGACAGATCATCAAGCAGGCCAAGAGCCACTAACACAAGGAAACGGCCACAAGGTATCTTGGATGTGCTCAAGGACACTAGGAGGGGTCAGAAACCTTAATACGGGGTCAATGCTGTCAATAGAGAGGGAAGGCGGTAGTACTAGTCTCATGATGAGACAAGTTACTATCCCGATATCCCTATTGACGTAGATTTCCTTTGGGATGAGTACCCCCAAATTCTAAACAGTTGCAATCAATTGAGTTTGGGCTTTTTGTTCCGACCACCTATGCCATGCAACCTAAGCTTGGTTAGGGAATTTTATGCCAATATAAGCGAAGAACCGCAGTCTCAAATGGTGTTGGTTCGTGGATTGGAGGTCAACTTCTTACCGCTGGCGATCAACCGAATCCTGGGCACCCCTGAAGAGACCTCAGCAGGAACTTTCAATGAGTTGTGCCTTCGCCTACCCTACCAAGACATCAGGTATACTATTTCTGGGCATAGGTCTACGGCGAGA
>JAOTQJ010176147.1:0-24132 GCA_025642045.1 Solanum sejunctum
TAGTATCTATAAATAGGGTCTCAATGTAATAATGTAGACAACAATTCAATAATATTTTCCTCTCATATTTTTTACATAATAGAATCTAACGCAAAATTATAATTTTAGTGGGTCAATTAATTTTAATGATCACTATTTAAAAGTTTGTCATATCTGCAGTACTTTATTTTTTCCTCAACTTTGTCTTTACTTCTCTTTTTTAATTACATTTTTAATACTTAATTTGTCTTTATTATTTTAAGTTCTTACCTACATATGAAGGATCATAACAACTATTTTTGTACAATTTAATTAAAATTATAAATAATACATATTAACTTTTTATTTATATTTTATAATACCATTTCAACACTAATATAATTTACAGAAATAGAATCTAACATAAGATAACAATTTTATTTGTTTAGTTAATTAGTGTAAAAATTACTCTATAAAAAATAATGTTAAAATCTTCATGTTTCCTCACTTCTTTTCTTCAATGAGATTTTCACCAAGTATTTATATTGTCATAATTTTTTCAATAGTTATGGCAAATAATATTTTTCCAAACAATTTCAATGATGCTCCTGATTATACAATTTGTCTTGAAAATGTTGTTGACGATGCTAGAAGGTCCATCATAAAACTAGTTTGTGAACATTTCTTCAGTATATACAGGTACGGGATTGTTACGCCCCGAGCTTACTAAGAACCATTATTGGTCCCAAGCGAACCATTTGGCCTGGCTAGTTACTCAGCGGAAGGCATAAATAATTGTGGAAAGGCTTTAAATAACAAGCATAAAGCTACTAAACTGTCTGAATAAACTGAAAGGGGAAATAGTTCAACAGTTAAAATAATCAAACCAGAACTGAAGTATAAGGCATATAGACTATGGAAGCTCTTCTAGAATAGTCTGAAAGGACAACTGGGACAGGCCCCAAGTAGCCAGGACTGAAGTAAATGCTGAAAGAAACCTAAATAACTTTAAGAGCCTCTGATAAAGAAGAGGCCTCACGTAAAGACTGGATGATGTCCGATCATTAACGAAGTAGCTGCTGAGGGGCTCTGTCACCTATGTATGTATCATAAAATGATGCAGGTCCTAAGGACGTTGGTACATGGAATGTACGGTATATAAGATGGCCAAAACAAGAACTCAGGGTGATGCAACATTTCAAAGTACACAATCATATCTAAAAATAGAATAACATAAGTAATAAATACTCCGTATGCTGAAAATAAACATGTTGGAACTAAACATACTGAAAATCTGTATAAAAACATAACTTGCTTTAAATTGGGGAGTTTTTCTAATTGACAATCACTACTATGAGCTTCGTGGTGATACAACGTCTTGCCCGAGCTTCCAGAGCCATCTCGTACTTTGCTAGGGTGGGAGACGAAAGACTAAGGGAGTGGGTCCATCGCAAAACTAGGCCATCTTAGTGGCAAGTGAAGAGTTGTACATTGTTACAATCCTATCCTATGCTAGCGTAGTTTATGAGATCAAATTATTATTATTACTCTCATGAATATCGGTGCTCAATACATCTCCCAAAATACTTGTATATAGATCACATCTTTAAGAATTAGAACTTCTCAATATATCTTTCATCTTTTGGGAACTTAGCCTAACTTAGCTGCTTAGCTTTAGCCTAACTTAGCTCCTTAACTTTCTCCTCTGGACTCTTTAACTTAACTATAACTAATATCTTCTCAAGTTCTTAAAACATACTAGTTTATTCAACTATAGTGCGAAAGCAATCTCAAAAGTACTTCTTAAACTTGACTCAAACTATGCAAGTGCTAGTCTTTCTTTTTCTTGAAATAAATGCAAGATTCTCAAGAATATGTCAATAACAGTAAATCTTGTTTAATAGTGTAACTTCATGCTAAAAATCCTTAAAAGGCATGATTCTATATGAAGAAGAATGCATGAACCCACATTTGGGTGAAATTAACTAATATAGGAATAAATTTTGAGTTTACCTTGAAAACATAATCTTGGGTAGGAATTGGGGGTTTTAGATACGAAAACATTAAAATAATTATTCTTTGGAGGGAATTACATACCAAAGGAAAGCATTCTTGGAAGAATTGAAGAGATTCTTGAGCCCTAACTAGCTTTCCATGATTTTACGCTTGAGTCTCTTGAGAGGTTACAAAATTATGAATCGTGAATTTGTGAATTTTTGGGACTAAGTTCAGATTAAAACTAACTAATGTAGGCTTAATGAGGATGGGAAATGATGGAATTACCTTTCCTTAAATAAAAGAAGAAGATCAAAGAAAAATGTACATGTCTGCGTCGCACCTTGGATGCGGACATGTATATTTTCCATTTTTTGCGAATGTTGATTCCCGTCGAAAATAACAAAAAACTTTAAGTGTGGTTCTGCATCCCTGGTGCATCGTGCCCTGGGTGTGGAAGCCTCACTGTCCAGAAAAAGTAGTGAAAATTTTAATTCACCTCATTTGCTCTAAAACTGAGTCGAGACCATTTTACTGCTCAATTGTTTGCTTTGATTGCAAATCATGTCTCGAATTTGCGAACAGAGCATGGAAAGACATGTTACTCACATGGTCAATTATAGGGGTATTTTGTTCTTTTCACTAGGTGTCACAATATCTCCTCATTGGGATCAATCGTCCTCAAATGATAATGAAATTAACAAGACCTAGCTCAAATCACAAAATCTTTAAACTTAACAAACATAAATCTTCAAGATAGATTATGAAAATTTACCTTTAAGATCCTCATTTAGGCCAACGAACAAGTGTGGATACTTGGCCTTCATTTCTTCCTCTACTTCCCATGTAGCTTCTTAAATGAATTAGTTCCTCCACAAAACCTTTACTAAAGCAATCTCCTTGGTCCTCAACTTACAAACTTGCCAGTCTAGTATCTGCACCGGGATCTCTTCATAAGACAAATTATCTTTAAATCCCACACTTTCAACAGGTATGACTAGAGAGGGATCTCCCAAACATTTCTTAAGCATGAAAATATGAAATATTAGGAGTATAACACTTAACTATACTGGTAACTCCAACTTGTAAGCGACACCACCAATCCCTCTCAGAATCTGGTAAAGGCCAATGTATCATGGACAGAGCTTCACCTTTTTCCCGAATATCATAACTCCTTTCATTGGTGATACCTTTAGGTACACCCAATTACCTACTTCAAATTCCAAATCCCTCCTCCTAACATCAGTATATGACTTTTGCCGACTCTAGGATGTCTTTAGCCTTTCTTGGATAACCTTCACCATCTCCATAGATTGGTGGACTAGATCAGGTCCTACTAAACTAGCCTCACCAACTTCAAACCACCCAATAGGTTATCTACACCTTCTCCCATAAAGATCCTCCTCATATGGTGCCATCTGTATACTAGCTTAGAAGCTGTTATTTGTACGAAAACTAAATCAAGGGTAAGTGATCATCCTAATTACCTTTAAATTATATCACGCACATCCTCAACATATCTTTAAGGGTCTGTATAGTTCTCTCTGCTTGCCCGTTAGTCTGTGGATGAAAAGTTGTACTAAGATTTACCTTTATAGCAAGACCTTTCTGAAAGGACTTCCAAACCTGTATTGTGAACTGAGCTCCTCTATCTGAAATGATGGATATAGGGACCCTGTGTAGCCTAACAATCTCATTAAGATAATGTCTGGCATTGTCCTCAACTATATCAGTCATCTCGATTGGTAGAAAATGAGCTAACTTGGTCATTCTGTTACTATCACACATCGAATCATACTGTCTATGGGATCGAGGTAAACATGTTATAAAGTCCATGTTAATAATATCCCACATCTATTCTAGAGTTTCAATGTTTTGGTCCACACCTAAGGCCTTTGGTGCTCTACCTTAACTTACTGGCAGTTTGGGCATCTAGATACGAACTCTACAATGTTCTTCATTATGCCACCCCTTCTACCAATAGACTTCTTGCAAGTCTCTATACATCTTTATTGAATCAGGGTTGATAGAGTATCTGGCATTATGAGATTCAACTAAGATCCTATCTCTAAGGCCATCAACACTTGGCACACACAATTTGGAATCTCAAGACCCCATCTCCCCCTTTTGGAAACACTAATACTTCAACTCTTAAAAACTCTTCTCACAAGATTCTGACCATACGAACTTAACCTTCTTCTGAATCAGCTTAGTCAAAGGGGCTAAGATAGAAAAGAGCCCCTCTACAAACCATCTGTAGTACCTCGCCAAACCCAAGAAACTCCTTATCTATGTTGGAGTTAGGGGCCTTGGCTAATTCTTTTACTGCCTCAATCTTTTGAGAATCAACCTGAATACCTTCACCAGACATGATGTGCCCTAGGAATGCCATATATGCCAACCAAAACTCATACTTGGAGAATTTTACATAAAGTTGTTCATCTTTAAGGATCTGAAGGATAATTCTGAGATAGTTATCATGCTTCTCCTTGTTATAAGAATAGATCAAGATACCATCTATGAACATAATAACGAACATATCTAGGTACGACCTCAACACCCTACTCATAAGATCCATGAATGTTGCTGGTGTGTTTGTCAATCCAAAAGACATAACCAAGAACTCATAATGGTTGTAGTGGGTTCTGAAAGCTATCTTAAGAATATTTCTTTGTCTGACTTTAAGCTGATCATACCTAGATCTACGATCGATTTTGGAGAACCAAGTATCACCTTGAAGTTGGTCTAATAAGTCATCAATTTTGGGAAGAAGGTACTTGTTCTTATGGTGACCTTATTCAGTTGATAGTAATCTATGCACATTCGAAGAGAACCATCATTCTTACACACAAAAATAACTAGAGCACCCCAAGGTGAGACGATTGGTCTAAAGAAGTCTTTATCTAAGAGATTTTTCAGCTGCAACTTTAACTCTGTTAGCTCTGAAGGAGCCATGCATTATGGAAGAATGGATATGAATTGAGTATTTGGGAGAGTATCTATCCCAAAGTCTATCTCCGATCAGGAGGGACCTCAGGAAGATCCTCAAGAAAAACTTCTGGGAACTCATTCACAACTGGGATAGACTGAAGAGATGGTACCGCGACACGAGAATCCTGAACTCTGACTAGGTGATATATACATCCTTTTGAAAATAACTTTCTTGCTTTTTAGATATGAGACAAACTGACCCTTAGGAAAAACTGATCTACCCTTCCACTTTAGGACTGGTTCATTAGAAATTGGAAATTGACTACTATGGTTTTGCAATCTATGGTAGCATAATCAACATGTATCCAGTCCATGATGCCTAGGATGACATCAAAATCTACTATAACTAACTCAACCAAATCAGCTACAAAAGTCTTTTGGTAAACTAAGACTGGACAACCCCTATTAATTCTTTGGGCTAGAATAGACTCTCTGGTGGGAGTAGAAACACCGAAAGGATCAAGAAGACATTCTAGACTAACTCTAAACTTCATAGCTACATAGGGACTCACACATGACAATGTCGCACCTGGATCTAACAATGCATAGATATCGTAAGTAAAGATTTTGAGAATATGGTGACCATATATGCTGAGTTTTCCTGCTCTTTTTTGGTGGCCATGGCACACAAGCAGTTTCTGGTGGCCATGGCACACAAGTGGTAATCACATCTGGTGAGTTTTCTAGCATAGCATTCCTGCCCTCTCCCTTAGTCATCCGAGAGAGTCTTGACATGAACAAGTCCATCCTAGTACTCATGTCTGTCACCATGGATGGAGCATAACGGAACAGCTTGGTAAACTTAAGATTGTACTCCTGCATACTCATATTCTCTTGCTTTACATTTAGGAATTCCCTTACCTTAGCCTGACTTATCTCTCTATGGAAGTACTATCCTAGAAAGGCCTCCTTAAACATTGCCCTACTAACAACTGGTGCCAAATTTACCCTGCTTCATCTCAACTGATCAAACCAGAGTCTAGCTACCCCTTTGATCTGGTAGGCAGCCAGCTTAATCCACTTGGAGTCACAAATATACATAACCTAGAACATTTTCTAGAGCTCCTTGATAAAATTCTCAGGATCTTCCATCATATTAGACCCCATAAATTCAGGTGGTTTTATCCTTACGAACTCACGAACTCTAGCAATATCTGACCTACTATTGCTACCAGGAATTAGGCCAAGCTGGTTTGCATTTCTCCTGGCTGGGCATCCTCTGCCCCTTACTGGTCCGTCAGCTCTGCATAGAGGCATGATATGAAAAACATGGAGTGAACACATGAGTTAGGAGGAACTTAACAAATATAAACTCAGAAGCATGAGCCAAAGAATAAAAATTAATGGTGATATTTTCTAATGCCTTGTAGCCTCCCTATTATAAATGTGGCTTGCTTCAGACCCATAATACGGACTCTACTAGATATGGTTCCATAGGCTCCATAGGATTCTTGAACTGTGTGCTCTGATACCAAGTTTATTATGCCCGGACCTACACCCTAGAAATAATTGGCACTCAGAACCATTGTTGGTCCCAAGCGAACCACTTGTCCTAACTACTTAGCGGAAGGCTTAAATAATCTTGGAAAGGCTATAAATAACAAGCATAAAGCTACCAAACTATTTGAATAAAATGAAAGGGGAAATAGTTCACCAGTTAAAACAATCAAACCAGAACTAAAGTATTTGACATATAGTCTGTGGAACCTCTACTAGAATAGTGTGAAAGGACTACCAGGACAGGCCCCAAGTAGCCAGAACTGAAATATTTGCTGAAAGAAACATAAATAACTTTAAGAGCCTATGATAGAAAAAAGCCCTCACCAAAGACTGGATGTTGTCTAGTCCTCAATGAAGCTACTATTGAGGGGCTTTGTGACCTATGTATGCATCATAAAATGGTGCAGATCCTAAGGACATTAGTACATGGAATGTATGGTGCATAAGATGGACAAAATAGGAACTCGTGGTGATGCAACATTTCAAAGTATATAATCATATCTCAAAATAGAAAACATAAGTAATAAATACTCTGTATCCTAAAAATAAACATGCCGGAAGTAAACATACTGAAAATCTATATAAAAACATAACTTACTTTAACTTGAAGAGTTTCTCTAACCGACAATCACCACTATGAGCTTCGTGGTGATATGGTGTCTTTCCCACACTGCCAGAGCATTCCTGTACTTTGTCGGGGTAGGGGACGAAAGATTAGGGGAGTGGATCCATCCCAAAACTAGGCCATCTCAGTGGCAAGTAAGGAGTTGTACCTTGATACAATCCTATCCAACACTAGCTATGTAGTTTATGAGTTTAAGTTATTATTATTACTTTCACTTATATCGATGCTTAGTACTAATCCCAAAAAACTTGTATATAACTCACATCTTTAAGAAAAGTCCAACCTGGGAGTAGTCTGGTGCATGCTTGTTGACGATCTAATTTCATTCCTCTATGTCATATTTTGACCACTCCATTTTTAATTGATGAAGACAACATGGAGATAATAATATTACTCATTTGTCTTCTTTTATGTCTCATTGAAGACTTCCTACTGCTCAACTCCCTTTTGGTTCTATGACTCTTCCTTTTTGTTAGAACTAGAAAGCCTTTTTTAAATCTAAAACAGATTAGGAATTGCATATCCATATAGTGTGCCATAGAATCATCCATTGTGTTGTATAATATCTGCTATAATTAGTGTGACTAGCTTTAGATCGATTATGGAGATCAACTCTTATCCCTTAGTTTAATTCTGATATTTGGAACTTGATGTTGTCTGTCTTTAATATCTTTCTTGTCATGCTTGGCAGATGTGTAAAATTGTTTAATTCCATCTTCTATATTTAATTAATAACTATGTTAGCTATATAATATGCTATTTGATTCGCCTCTCTAAATACATGTCTGACATGAGACTGAGTGGTTCTTATGTATTCCTATGTCTCCTTTATCATGTCTATAATCTCCCAAGGGACCTTCCACTTTCCTCTAATAATATTAGTTGGACTTAATGAATCTATCTTCAAGAAAATCTGATTAAGACCCCTCAAGAAACAGAACCTTAATGCCTGAGTAATTGCGTTAGCCTCAGCCACAATATTTGTGCTAATTCCAATGCCATTAGCCCCTTCATATATGAGGTTACCTTGTCCATCTTTTATGTAGAAACCATATGCACATAGTCCTGGATTGACTTTATAAGCATGATCTGTACTGCATTTGAGACATCCTCTACAAGTAAAATCTATCTGACAACACAATAATATAAAGGGGTACTCCACCCTCGCATGATATCCACCATTTTCTCCCATTTGCAACGAACCCTTTTCAATTCCTAAAAAGTGATCCTTACCATATGATCAATAGTTAATTGATAATTGTCATACAGTTGATTGAAAGATACTTATCTCTCATGCTTTATGTAACTTCTTTTCCATAGCTCCTAGATGATAATTATATTCCTAGGATAGAATTCATAATATCTTTCCACTTTGATCTAATATCAACATTCCACCATCTAGCTATTGTATTTAGGAGCTGCGCTCCTTCAATAGTAATACTTGCACATGTAGTAAACAACTTTCATAGTTGTTGGTCTATGGGAGTTGTTATTTATAAATGGCTCAAGGTCTCCTCTGATCTATTCTCCTAGCAGTAACACGTTGACACCAAGTGCATCCTGATTCTTTGTACATTATCCTAAGTTGGGATGTACATTTTCATAACCCTCCAAAGAAAAAATGAGATTTTGGAAGGAAACTCTTTTACCCTTACATAGTTTTCCCATGGAGCCTCATTCTTTATATATATGTCTCATCAAATATCTCTAGAATTTTTATTTGGATCTTTTCATTAAGTTAGATTTTACTTTCCTCTGATTCTCATAGGAAGAGGAAGAAAAAACCTATATCATAATAAATCATCTAGTTAACTCGATTATTTTTTTTTACCTTGATCTTTTAGATAAAATTCTTTAAGTAAATTGGTAAAAATAAAAAAGTAATTTACAAGATGAAAGTCTGGAAAAGAAAAAGATTAAAGAATAACACATAAAATGTTGTAATTTTTGTGTACCATCTTTTATAAAAGTTTGAACATCATATGGTTAGTTTGATTTGTTTGACATGCATATGATCTAATCACTTTGTTAAACATTTTTTTCTTTATAAACATGAAGCAAAGAGATTATGAATTATTTATCATCAATGCATAGAATTATAAACAAAATCTTGCCTTCTAGGTTGTTTGGATCTTAATTCAATTTCAGGGGTGTAATGATATGCAGCACTTGTAATTATTGGATTTCAATTCAATATGTAGACATGATGAATGCTATGAAGATCTTGTAAGTATCATACATGTTTATCGAGTTATTATTTAATGAGAGTAAATTACATTAATTTAACATAAATATTAGGTAAGAATAAATTATTACTGTACTAGTATAAACTTTAGTGTAAATATCAAGTGTAGGCCATTAAGTCTACTATTTTAATTTACCAAAGATTTTATTTTAATTCGTTCATATCTGATAATTATTTTGTAAAATAGAATTATATAGATGCTTAATTTTCCATTATTTATTATTCTAATTAAAATATCTGTTAGATATTATCAATAGCAATTTATGTCTGAAAAGGAGATGGACCATTGTGCAACTGTTGACGAAATTAATTGAGGTGCTATCAATATGAGGTAATAAATACTTATGAATTAATTTCTTTTTTTATTTTCTAGTAACTTATATGTAGATATATACCAGATTCTCTCCTCTTCTATAGTCACTAACAAAGTATCATATCTGGATAAGCCATGAAATTTAGCTTCATAAATAGCTATGTGATACTACCCTTCTAAAGTGCTAAAAACCCATCCTTCTTGCGATCCCTCAGATTTTGTGGCATATACTTTTCGAGAATAAAATATGAAACTATACCTAAGTAAGTGGTGGCTAGACTTGTAATCAACACTCCACAAGCCTTATCCACTACTGCTTAGCCTCTCCCTAAAGTTGAAAAGTCATGAACAAAACCCCATGTTGATGAATTCATAAACATTACCATTCTCTGACTCTTAGAACATTGGAGGCTTTAGTTCCAAAAACTTGATTAACGTTTCATGCCTAGTACCAATCATCATTGGGTCCAAATGGGGATAGAAGAAAGCATTATTATCCAATACTCCTTCCACCGCAAGAGTGATAACTATAATAGGATGAGCGGTAGGATCCATGGTAGGTACTTTTGATTTGACCGCACTTTTGGTAAGGTACCAAAAGAGTTGTGGTTTGGGTAGTGAAGCAAGAAGAATATACCTGCTAAAGAAAATATTCTTACGGATGATATGGGGTTAGGTAAAACCGTTCAAGCAATACTTCTTGTGCTTGATAAATTGAACTATGACAAGTTTCTTCTCACTTGCTCCTTGTACTTCCCAGGTGCACCTTGCAAGAAGAACACAAGTTATATGTCCCATTATTGTTGTGGTTCAGTGAATTAGTCTAATTGACTGCTTCACTATTAAAAGAAGCAAAGAGAGTTCTTGTTTATTATGGTGCCGACAATTAGAAAAATGCTTATATTTTTGTCAAATATGAGTTTGTTATCGCTATGCACTCCACAGTGGATCCTAATTATATGAAAAATATGATGTCTCAAAAATAAAAATGCCAGTAGTGTAGAAATTTATTTTATTAACAAAAGTGATCTGTTCACCAAAAGTACTTTAGTGGATCAGATGATGTTAAAACATCAAAGTTCTAAAATAATTCTTTTAAATGTAAGGCTAAGACAAACAATTATTCAGTGATTGATAAAGGCAAAGAGGTATAGAAATGGAACTGTGAAATTAATCAGACATAGGGAATTGTATAAAAGTCAAAATTAAGCATGATCAGTACCGAGCCGTTTCCTCCATTTTAATACATCCTCGTGCAGTTTGATATATGCCCTAAGTTTTTCACCTCCATGGGGTAACCTAGCACCAATGCTTTTGGACAGACACCTTTTTATCCAAGCAATTTTATTTGTCAATTATTTCTTCGATAAGTTCAAAAGTGCTTCGTTGAGCTCTTTTCCTTCCTTGACGATCTGTTAGACGAGCCGAATATATATTATTCTTTCTTTCTTAATGTATGTGACTATAAAATTAGAGAATCAATAATTTTAGTACAGATTTTAGATATTTTAAATTATTATTTATTTGATTTATAGTATATTTTAAATAGTTTTCAAATCATATAGATTACTCGATTTGTTCCAATTATGTGGCTCTAATAGAAATTTGAGAATAGTTGAAAATTTTTATTGAACTTATTATTGTGATTTACAAAATTTTTAATGCAATTTCAAATAATTTTCAACAATGCATAGCATGAACAATGAAACTGTGAACTTAACCTAGGAGGAATATCAATCATTGAAATCTCCATCGAAACTCAAAGTTAGACTCTCTACTTGTCGGATTTTGCGACTCCTTGGGAAATGAAATTTGGTTAACAAATACAAAAATCTCTAAATAAAATTTAACCATTTATTGAGGCCAGTAGTAGATGAATTTGAATTGCAAATGAAAGAGATAAAAAGACTCAGATGGAGAAAAACCAAAAAGCATACTGAACTTGATGAGTACAAAGGCCTGAAATTGAAAGAGTAAGAGAAAAAAGGAGTGAAAACAAATTCAATAAAAGAGAATTAATAAGAGAAAGAGAATCCGTAGATGTATTTTTATTTTATTAAGGGGATACACATGGTTTGTTGGAAAAGTTATTATAACTACACGTGTTTAATGGAAACAACTTGATTTTACACTTTATGTTGTCTTTTCTACAACCATATATTACTGTATTGGTCCTAATGACATGCCTCGAGTTCACAACCTGGGCTTGTCGGCAAGCAAAACCATTTCTTGTTCCAAGCGAATCACTTGACTTGGCTACTTTACTCAGTGATAGTCTTATAAGATAAGTAACAGTCATAAATATAACAAGCTAAAGATATTCCAATATCTGAATGAAGGTAATTGAAGTAATGTCTCAACAACAACTGAAAATAGATTTGGCTCTTGACATACAGTCTACGGAACCTCTAACTAGAATAGCCTAAACAACTGCTAAAAAGAAAGCATAGATAAAGACTCCAAAGACACTGGCGAGTAAGTGGCCTCACCAATAACTTAATGGAAATGTTGGTCCTCAATGTAGTATCTACTGAGGGACTTTGTCACCTGCGTCTGCATCATAAAATGATGCAGGTCCAAAGGACGTTAGTATATAGAATGTACGATGTGTAAAATAGCCAAAACAGGATTTCAGTATAAGGCACTATACTTAGAGTAACCAAAATATGTCTTAAAATAAGATAGCATGACTAATAAGTAAAGTTTTAAGCTGAAAGTAAAAAATATATGTTGAAACTCTATATATGAAAACTAGATTACTTTAGCTTAAGGAGTTTCTCTAACCACAACTATCACTATGAGCTTCGTGATGATACAACATCTGGCCTGTGCTGCCAGAGCCATCTTATACTTTGCCAAGGTAAGAAACAAAAACTAGGAGATTGGATCCATCCCAAAACTGGACCATCTTAGTGTCAAGTGAGGAGTTGTACTCTTGGTACATTCCTATCCTATGTCAGCTACATAGTTTATGAGCTCAAATTATTATTACTCTCACTACATCGGTTCTCAATACTACTCCCAAAATAACTTTTATATTGCTCATAACTTTAAGAGTAAGAGTTCTCAAAATGCCCTTTTAATCTTTTGGGACTCAGCCCGACTTAAGTTGTTCTTAAACTTTTCTCAACTTGACTTTCTTCTTTTTTTGAACCTTGTATCAATGCAAGGTATTTTAGCATGATCTTAATTACTCAGATATCTTTCAAATACAAAAGCTTCAATTACTTCTTAAACTCAACTCAAAAACTGTGAATATTATAGCTTTTCATGCACTAGATATAGGGTTCTCATAAATACAAAAATAGCTGAAATTCCTGTCTCAATAGCTTAATTTAGTAATAAAATCAGTAAAGGTCATAATTTTTATCCAAAATGAATGCATGAACAAGTATTTTGAAGAAATTAACTAGTAATGGAGGAAGCTTTGATCTCAACATATAATTATGATCTTGGGTAGAAACTAGTAGATATAGATCTAAAATAGTAGTAGGATAACTTTTGGAGGGACTTACATACCTTGGAAATTAGTTTCTTGTAAGAATTAAAGAAGATTCTTGAAATCCCTATTTGTTGCCCCTTTGAAACTACGTTCTCAGTTCTTGGAGTATTTGAATGTTAATGATATGAATAACCAATTTTATGGGTTTAATTATGCAAAAACTTATAAGTTCAAGCTTAAAAGGGTGAGAAAAGATAAAAATACCCCTCTTTGAAATCATAGGTTGGGTGGCCTATGAGACCCTATACGACCCATAAAAGCTTCTATGGCCTATAGGGAATCTTTTATAAACTATTGGAAAAATTTTGGTGTATCTGGAATTCACTGCAAGCCCCATTCTATGACCCATAGAGGGTTGTACAACCCTTAGATGGGTCCGTAAAGTTTGGGGCTAAAAAGTAAAGTTTTTGGACTTTTGCCATGAGTTAGCAGTACGGGTAGTACTTCATTTTACGACCCGTAAAGAGGTTTTGTATTGTACCCTGCACTTGTAGTTTTCAGTAAAACGGTGATAACTTTTGACTCCAAACTCTAAATGATGTGAAACCTGTTGCATTGGAAAGCTAATTCAAAGAGTTTTTATTTGGTAGATCATGGAATATCTAATTCTTTGTGTGATAAGAATTATAGTTATTTAAAGTTTACCTTTGCATGATCTAAGGCTAGAAACTCAACTTTTAGGAAAGTTTTTGAACTCGACTAAGTCCTAGAGATCTCTTATTACCCTAATACACTTCCCACATATAAGAGTTAGGCTTGAAACATGGGTATTTGTGAGGATAGAGTTATAATGTGTCATAATATCTCCCCTTTGGGATCATTCGTCTTTGAATGAAGGTGAAACTAGGGAATATACACATGTTTGGTACTCATGACCTAGTTTATTAATAGGAAACTATCCAAATATCTGATTACTCATATTGAAGGTTGTATCTCGACTCAACAATAGTAATAAGGAGTATTTCCTTCATGCTCATCATTGGAAGGTGCAAATAGGTGAGGATATTTAGCTTTCATATCTGCCTCAGCTTCCCAAGTGGCTTCCTCGACGAACTAGTTTCTCCATAATACTTTAACAAAAGCAATCTGCTTGGTTCTAAATTTACCAACTTGCAGATCTAGTATATGAATTAGGATCTCTTCATATGTCCAACTGTCTTTGACCCCAATACTCTCTAAAGGCATATCCAGTGGAGGGTCTCCCAAACACTTCTTAAGCAAAGAAATATAAAATACTGGATGAATAACAACTAAGTATGGTGGCAATTCCAATTCATATTCCATATTACTAGTCCTACTAATAATTTGGTATGTGCTAATATGTCATAGACTGAGCTTCCCTGACACCTTTAGGTACACCCAATCATTTTCTACAATTCCAAATCCCTCCTTCTAACATCAATATAAGACTTCTATCGACTTTGGGCTGTCTTTAGTCTTTCTCAAATAACTTTCACCTTCTCCATAGAATAATGGACTAAATCAGGTCCTATCAATCCTGGCTCACCAACTTCAAACCACCTAATAGGTGATCTAGACCGCCTCCCATCGATGGCCTCATATGGTGCCACTTGTGTACTAGCCTGGAAACTTTTATTATAGGAAAACTCAATCAAGGGTAAGTGATCATCCCAGTTACCTTTAAAGTCTATAACACATCCCCTCAATATATCCTTAAGAGTTTGTATGATCCGGTTTGCTTGCCCATTTGTCTGCGAATGGAAGGTTGTGCTAAGGTTCCCCTTTATACCCAGCCCTTTTCGAAAGGACTTCTAAAATTATGCTGTGTGAACAGGGCTCCTCTATTTGAAATAATGGTTATGGAACCCCATGTAATCTAATAATTTCCAATGTAAAATCTAGCATAGTCCTTAGACATATCAGTTGTCTTGACAGGTTGAAAGTGAGATGACTTGATCATTCTGTCTACTATGGCCTATGTTGAATCATACTATCTACGAGATTGTGGTAAGCCTATTATGAAGTCCATGTTAATCATCTACCATTTCCACTCTAAAATTTTAATATTTTACACCACACCACAAGGGCTTTGGTGCTCCACCTTAACTTGCTGTCAATTTGGGCACCTGGACACAAACTCTGCAATGTCCTTCTTCATACCACCCTACCAATAGATCTCTAATAAGTCTCTATACATTTTTGTTGCACCTGGGTGAATAGAGTATCTTGTTGTAATACGCGATAAAATTATCAAAATACCCTAGAATAGATCTACGTGCGTAACACATCTTCCCATGCTCCATTTGCAAATCCGAGACCAGATATGTAATCATCATGAAAAATCAAGTGGAAAAATAGTCTCATTCAAACTTTAGAGCAATCGAGTCAAAAAATAATTTTTCATAATTAAACAAAATATAGTGTCAGTGTGCGCCCGAGGCGCAATGCACTAGGGACGCAAACCAACAGTTGTATTTTTTTAATATTTTTATGGGAATTGAAACTCATTAAAAAACCAAAATTGAAAAAATACACAAGTCCCTGTTCAGTCCGTAACGCGAATTGGGCATGGACTTTTTCTTTTAATTCGAGGGATATTCTGATCAATTCCCAACCCCTTTTAAACTCAAAACACTATCAACTTAGTCATTTTAATGAGTAAACAGGGTCAAAGCCCCATTCTAAGCCTTTTTTTCACAACACTTGATAGTTAGAGCTTGAGAGAGAAGAAGAAAGAACATATGATTGAAGAATTTAAGGCAAATTCTTGGCGGGAGATCAAAAGAGATTTTATCTCAAGTATGTAAGGCTAAACTAAAACAATGTTCCCTATAGATGGTCTTAGATAAGAGTTGAATGTTCTTGAGTCTGCATATATGATTCTTAACTATTTTCTTGAAAAAAAAGTAATAATTGGTACATGTGTTTTCATATGTTGATGATGATCATAAACTTATTTTCTTGAATTAAATATATTACATGAATTATTGCATAAACTCTACTTATTATTTTCTAAAATTTACATGAATGAAGATGGGGATTGAGTGTAGAGCCTTGATTAATAATGTTGATAGAGATTGTAATTGTGATGTGAGAATGATATGATGAGTTGATAGAACTTGATAGTCCCTTGAGTCTCCCTAAATGAACTCTAATGATTTATCTATTCGATTATTCACTAATGATTGTTCTAAGCCCTGGGCTATTGATTGAGATGTTGGTTGATGAGAAGATTAAAGTCTCTACAAGACTGATTGAAAGATTGTGCCTCCATGAGTCTGATTAAGATAGTTTAATTGGATGGATTATTTTATGAGCATTGTGTCATGGGAGGAGTATCGAGCACCAAAAGAGTAAGAGTCAGTCTAACTCGCACTGAACAAACTACATAGCCAAGTGTAGGTGAGGATCAGGACCATCACATCACCTTATGATGAGGTCCCCTTTAATTAGTTGTCCCTGAAATTAATAGAGGACTTATGAATTGTTATCTCTATTTGGACTTGTCCATGTGGTTTCATTTCATTCTCTACCTGGCAAGAACAGTATAAATGTGGCAACAGCAACGTGATTGTTGTACAATTACTAGCTCATAATGATTGTTTTCAGATAACAGAAACTCCCATTAAGTTCCCAAACTGAGTAATCTGAGTCGAGATGAGATGAGATGAGTTGAGATGAGTATTATTGATATGAGTCTGATTTGATTGATCAGCTTCTCGGTTTTCGGGTCACTTGTCTACTCCTCCTTCTTTATTTAGATAGATATTTGACATGCTGATTGTTACTACCTTGATGTTGATTATTATTTCTATATTATTCTACCTATTTTGGTTTCACTTAGCTATTTTACATGCCAATACATTTCACATACTGACGTTCCCTTTTGGGACTACGTTATTTTGTGTTGTAGATACACTGGATAGAGGTCACCAGCAGGCGCACCGTTTAGGTTCTTGAGACATTCAGCAGATTGGTGAGCTTTCCCTACTACGGAGGGTTTATCACCTATTTTCATCTTGCTTTATAGTTAGATTTTTGCATAATTTTTATTTTGATTGAGGTAGCCATGGGTTTGTCATTGGCAACACCTAATAGTAATAGAGGCTTCATAGACTAGAGTTGGATGTTGAGACCTGTGAGCTAGTTTCTTTCTACTAGACTTTTGAATATATTATTATTTGAGATTAGATGATGAGATGTGCTCATTTATTTTTGTATGTCTTCCGCTGATTAGTAGAATGTATGAATGAAATAATGTGATGAGGCCAAGTAGTTCGCTTGAGGACTAGTAATAGTCTCTAGGTGTCGGCCACGTCTAGGGTCCCTTCCTGGGGCATGACACTTGTGTTATTAGCCTCCGCTAGAATCTTGTCTCTAAGGCCATCAACACTTTGTACAGACAATCTACCTTGGTATCTCAGGACTCCATCTACCCCTTTTGCAAACACTAATACTCTTTTTTCTAAACATCTTGTTTCAAATAAAGGAGGATAGGATCTCTGTCTTGCTTTTCTTTTACCTCCTCCACTAAGGATGACTCTAACCCATTTTTTATAATCGCACCACCCTCATCAGAATCTTCAATTTGAACTCTCTTGTTTCAAATGAAGGAGGATAGGATCTCTGTCTTGCTTTTCTTTTACCTCCTCCACTAAGGATGACTCTAACCCATTTTTTATAATCGCACCACCCTCATCAGAATCTTCAATTTGAACTCCCAAGCGTGCCAGTGTATGAACTTCCATAGCTAGTTCTTTCATTCCAACCATCTTCTCTTCCCCAAGTTCTGCTCCTTTTGGCTAAATACATATTCTAAGCTTTTGTGGTTTGTAAATGCCTCTACATGTCCTTCGTAAAGATAGTGTCTCTAGATTTTGAGAGCGAACACCACAAGATCAAGCTCAAGATCATGAGTTGTGTAGTTACTCTCATGAGTCTTAAGTTGTCTGCAGGCATATTTTATCTATCACGACCCAAGCCTAAGGCCTAGACATGACACAATGAATGGGAAATCAAAGGGACTCAAACAAGCCTCTTAGCTTATCAATCATATATTCTTGGTCGCAGAATCAAAGTAAACAACAACAAGAGACATACAAAATGGGAGGTGGGACTAAGGGAAGTCTTGAATATAAACAAAGCATAATAGTTAAGCTTATAGTACAATAACATCATAATATCCATCATACACCTCTAAATCGAACGAAGCAGGGGCCAAGACACTTTCCGAGCTCACCCTCATAATGTCAAATGTTCAACATAAAGAAGTCTTACACATAGTAAGAGAAAGTAGATAGTGTCCTCGAACTTGAGAACTCACTAAGGCTTGTCTTTAAAGAATCTCACTAGCCACGTGAAGGATGATCAAGAGGAGCTCCGGCTTCTACATTGTGATATCATATAGGCATAAATTATACATTATATGTACTAAGTATGGAGGATGCAATGCAACAAGACATAGGCCAATATAGTCAAAATGTATAGTAATAGGCAATAGATTAGTGTAATCCAAATATGGCATGCATAATCTATTCTTGAAGTAAAACATGCTTGTAAATCATTCAACTTGTGTAGATTATAATATATATATATATATATATATATATATATATATATATATATATATATATATATATAAGAAGAGACCTCAACCGATAAAGAATAAGACCAAGTGAGCTATAACTTGGAATCCCGATGATTACCCCTCATTGGTAAAGAGGTGGTCTACTTGCCAACGTAAACCATACTTTACCTTATGGGAGCCCATCCCATTTCAGAGAAGTAACCCCCCTTATGGGAACTCATCCCATTTTGGGGAGGATTTCATGATAAATTGCACTAAATGGATCCACTAGTATAGCAAGGGTATAACATAATCCTATGTTGGCATATAGTTTGAGGAAATGAGTATAGACCTTTGAATATAGTCCACGTTGACATCCAATCCATCCGCGCTAAGTCTAATCCCACAGAATACTTAGAATACTCATGACTTTAATAACTTGTAATGAACATAGAATCATGACATGAGTAGCTCTTAAATATACTTGACCTATAATGGTAAGCCTAACTTAAAATATGAGAATAGATCATAATCATACATAACCCTTGCTTTAACATGAATGACTCACAAGAGGCAAAATCTTAAAAATAGGGCTTAACTTAATACTTGCATAATCATAGATAATTTCATAAATTCATAACATTCTTGGTAGCCTTTATTTGTCATGAATTCACTTGACTTGTAAAATATGTAATAACTTGAGAACTTTTTACTTGACATTTCATCGAACACTTGGTGGGCACATATGAGTACATGTTCGAATCATGAAAAATGCAAGAATATAGATCATGAAATGGGAAATCAATGCATCTTGAAGTCATGTAAATTGGCCCACCAATATCATAGTAAAACTCCATCATGGATAATTTGTAAATCATATCAAACTTCACAATAGTTCATATATTTCATAGCTTGAATCCTGTATAGTCTCAATAGACAAAGATCAATTCATAGAATAGACTTAAAATAGATATTCATGTATAACCAAAAATATTTGACAAAATCCCAACATTTTTCATGCTCATATTTCATAATAATAGATACTCATAAGTAATACAACTTAAAATTTTGTAATTTTCATAAAATGGAAAGGTTGGACTCCATTGGTGAAAGGACCCAATGGATGAAACCCACATACCTTAAACTTGGGTTTTCGTGACTTAAGATTGAAGTAGACTTGAAGCTTAGATTGAATTCTTGAGATCTGAAATTAAGCTTGAGACAGTTGAATTTGGATGGTGATTTTGATAAAATGGTTGAGAGATTTTGGAGAGGGTTTTTGAGTGATGTGGAGTTGAAAAATATCTAAGTATGAGAGATTTCACGTGCAAATAGGCATGGGGACATGACCCCAGTGCCCTTAGGCCGAAATAGAAAATTAAGGAAGTGCTAACACTACTCCGCGATGGTTTCGCATCACGAAACCATTACATACCCTTACTGCTTTCAAAAATTTTGCACAAGTTATTTTTTACTATGAGTCTTCTAAAATCCGTCTTATACCTATTTTCCACAAAATGTTATCCCCGATCACGAATATGAAGTTGAATTTTTAATATCATGCATGTATTTTGAGATATATGAAAATTACAATTACGAACATTTTCGAAGCACATTTTTAGGGCATTTCAATATCTACCCCTTGGGAACATTCACCCCCGAATGTCAAAGAAATATGTATAAGAGAAGTAATCATGAAGACTTCAACCCGACATGAATGCAACAATTATACTTAAACAGCATTTTCAAAAATTTGAATATGAATGCCAAAATAATCATAAACTTGTTACCATAAACATGAATGCATACAACATGATATGAGGGATGAAACTTAGGACTTAAAATTTATAGGGGACTTAACCATTACCTTTGGCGTGAGTAAAATGGAAGAGATATGGATATCGAATTCTCATGTCCGCCTCGGCTTCCCATATGGCACTTTCAACTTATTGATTCCTCCAAAGGACCTTGACGGAAGCTATATCTTTGTTCTCAAACTATTCACTTACCTATCTAAGATCTCAATCAGGACCTCCTAATACTTCAAATTATCTTCTAGAACACCCACAACCTCTAAGGGCACTATAGCACTTGGACCACCAACATATCTCCTCAACATGGACACATGGAAGACCGGATGAACCATATTCATTTCCATAGGTACCTGTAATTCATAAGCAACCTTACCATCTCTTCTCAGAACCTTGTAAGGACCTACAAACCTTGGTCTCAATTTACCTTTCTTGCTAAATCGGACCACACCCTTCATGGGTGAGACTTTCAAGTAAACCCAATCACCAACCTTAAATTCAGGATCTCTCCTTCTCATATCGAAATATGACTTTTGTCTACTTTGGGCCATTTTCAATCACTAGCTTATCAACCTCACCTTATCCAAGGATCCTATGACCAAATTCGGACCTAGCAAAACCATCTCCTTACTTCAAACCACCTAACTGGGGATCTACAACGCATACCATAAAGAGCTTCAAAGGAAGCCATACAAATGCTAGAGTGGTAGCTATTGTTGTAAGCAAACTCAATAAGTGGAAGATGTTCATACCAACTACCCTTAAACTCTAAAATACAAGCCCTAAGAATATAGTCAAGATTTTGGATAGTTCTCTCAGCTTGGCCATCTGTTTGAGGATGAAAAGTCGTGGTAAGGTTAACCTTGGTACCAGTAGAAGGACCTCCAAAAATATAAAGTGAATTGAACACCACAATTCGAAATATATGACACCCTATAACTCTATGATCTTATATATCCATGTTTAAAGCCTCATTTAGTTATCTTTGGGGTGTATTAGGTTCATGGGAGACTCCTAGTACCTAAACAAGTTCAAGACATCCCTAAGAGTTGAGTTTTGGGTGATGGTTCATGCAAGGGTAAACATTAAACAAGTATAGGTTTTAGCTAATTTAGATTTAGGTGACGCACAATATTTAAAATGAAATCCCTTTGAGTTAGCTTTCAAACGCACTTGCTTTTACCTTATTTCAAGGTTGGATGAGGAATTTATGACCGTTTTCGTGAAACCTTGTGCAGTGGTGTCAAACGGATAGGTTGACAGCTAATGTGGCTTTTCACGGGTCATTTGGTGTAGCTAGGGTAGCAAAAGGCCATTTTTGGCACTAAGTAAGATGACATAGCCAGTGGCAATGGCCGTGTGGCTTGCCACTGACCTTGTGGATGGCCACAAGGTGTGCCAAAGGAAGCTTGTTGGACTTGGGGAAAATATGGCTAAGGGTTGTGCCATGGGCATTGTTAGCCGTGTGGATGATAAAGACCAGTGGAACCAAAACATTAGTGGTATAGTCTATTTTATTTACTAGGTGTTGTGTAACAGACCACTAAATGGCTTGTGAAGCACCACACAGGCCATGAAGTGGTCCGTCAAAGTGACGTCGATGCTAACGCTTTCTCAAGTGTTCCAGTTCCATTTTTCTATCTAAGTCTTATCTCACGGGCACTCCACATGACCCGTGGAGTGCCACATAGCTAGTCGAGTCTCCAGTGAGTTGACACTTTGCAAATTTTTCCATCCATTTACTTATCGCATCTTCGTAAATTGTAATTATTCTAATCCACTTTTTAGACTTCTAATGCTATCTTAACCTTCCTAAAAGACCTAAACAATATTCCAAAGGCTCAAACTCATTAATTTCATCTCAAATTCACTCTTAATTCTCTCAAAAGCCTCCATCAAGCCCCAATTCAATTTCAAGGAAACCCAAGAACAATATTGGATTCAAAGATCATTTCCAAACCTCCATTCTTCCCAATCTTAATTCCAAGCAACTCTAGACCTAAGGTATGTGGGGTTCTTTCATGGATTCCTTTAACCCATGATACCCAAGCCTCCTTTTACTCAAATTGCATGATATAAAGTTAATTTACAAATGGGTCTTGATTATTATGAAATTCACTGCACCCTAAGTTAAAGTTATGTGAAATTGTGATTGTTTGCTATGTTTTGAGTTATAAACCCTTGATCTATTGTAAGATTTGAGGAGCAGTTTTCATGTATTTTTCTTTAGGATGTTTCACGATGTTGATTTATGATTTTACAATGGATTTTTATTACATGGTTTTATACTAGCATTACACACCCTCTAAATGTTTGATAAAATGTACAGATGTAGTTTCTTGAGGAGTTGAAGGTCAAAGCATGAGATTTGATATGATTGACTATATAATGATGAAATGAGCTTATGTACATGATATACTATATATAAAAGTGTTGAATTAGACCATGTCAAATCTGGCAGGTCTAAGAACCCAGGTAACCGAGATAGGGGTTTGCACTAATCAACCGAGGGAAGGGTTTTTACTTCTCCACCTAGATGATAGGGAGACACTATCACTAATCGAGATGGGGGTTTGTACTGATCTACCAAGTTGATCTTTTGTACTTCTCCTCCTAGGTTATGGGGCAGCATTATCACCAACCGAGTGAAGGGTGAGTAGTTCACTACCTAAGTGATGGGGTTGCATCATCAATAACTTACTAAAGGGTTTGTACTTTGGAAACCTTGATTGGTCTATTCTACACATATGATATCCTATATGAGTATGACACAATTAAACATGTTTTACTTGAGCATTGATCATACATGCCATATTGTTATATGATGTTTATTGCCTATTATTATGCATTTTGATTATGATGTCTATCTTTTGTTGTATTGCATCCTACATACTTAGTACATTCAAATGTACTAACGCATACTCTTGCCTACATGATATCACCATGTAGGGACCGGTGCCCAAGTTGATCATCCACCTCCTCCACGTGGCTAGTTCGATACTACTCAAGCTAGTTAGTGAGTCCTCCACTTCGGGGACCTTCGTCTATATTGCTCTTATTATGTATTGAGACATTCTTCTTTATTTTCTATTTTGACTATGAGGGTGATCCCAATTGCTTGTCTTGGCCCCTGCTCTTATCTATGTATTAGAGGTATTTGTTGGACATGTTATGTATCTATGTTATGAGTTTAACTCTTGTCTCTTGACTATGAGATTGTGCAAGCTTTTTCCTTAGCCCTTTTGCCCCTATTCTTGATCTTTAATGTTTTATATGCTTTCATGACCAATGATGTGTAATGACAAGTTAAGAGGCTTTTCTAGGGTTCCTTTATGTTCCCATTAGCCGTGTCACATCTAGGCCCTAGGTTTGTGTCATGACAAATGTTAGACCCCGTAATTTAATTCAATTGAAGTTAATCGTCCAATTGGACAAGTTATGACGAACATGGCGTAATTTAAAGTAAGTTTGCGGTGCTTAATTATATTTGGAGCGTATATTTTAAATTGGAGTCGGGAGTCCGCAATTGGATTAAAATAGAAACGTTTGGGGACCTAATTTATCAATGGGCTAACTAGGATCCTTGATGTGCAATTTAAATAATTGCATCTTCTATAAATACCCCCTTAGCTCAAAGAAATGAAGAGAACATTTCCTTTGTCTTG